>JAMAKF010000008.1:877623-1080605 GCA_023628655.1 Sarocladiaceae sp. R1802
CCCCCCGGGCGCCCCCGCGGGGGCGGGGCGGGGGGGGTGTTCCCAAAGTTACCCTTGCCATCCAAAGATTACCAATGACCGCAGCCGGCCTTCCTTGACGTAAAAGCTCCAGTGTGGGCTTGGGCGAGGCCTTTGAGGAAGGAAGTGCGATTGCCGACGGAATAGAATCCGATGTACTCGCAGAATCCGGTGTACTCCCAGATGACCGAACCCCCTGTAAGGATTATGGCAGGTGAAAGGTGTGTAGCTGTCGCAGTGCCGGCGGGACATGCTCGTTATGGTGATGGGTGTGAACAGTTACCAATTACGTGACTGAGCCCGGTCGGAGAACACTACTGTGCCGTCCATGTCTGCAGGAATCCTGGTGGCGCCAAAAAGTCCTAGCCGCTTGTGGAATGGCCTCCTCGCAAGGCTCTGTCTGTTATTCCGCGGGAACTGCGTATCTGATGGTCTCCAACAGATAGAGGGTTGTATGCGGAGTAGCGGTAAGGAGGCCAGTCAGCAACCTACAAAAGAACAGGCTACGCGTGCCAAACCTTGTCCTGTCGATGTATTGACAGCATTCGCGTACGTGGGACCGGTGTCGGTAGATGACTCCGATTTTCGTGTAAGTGAACGTAGCTGGCGCCTTCTGTATTCGGTATGGAGTATTATCCCAACAATCCTGCTCGCTGGAAATCTGCCAAGACGCCAGAGGCTTCTAGTTTTCCGTGAAACCGATCCGAAATTGGGTGCTGAAACTGTTGGCCGATGCCTATGCCTCTGGATTTTCTCAGCAGGTCTTTCGTCCGATGCTCGCTTGGTTGGTTGGTGGGCCGGGTCACTTGAAGACTGGCGAGTCCGGACACAATGTCTCCATCCAGAGCGAAGTCTTTTAAAGCCTCCAGTCAATTCGCTCGACCCAGGACGGATCGCTTTCCGCCCCGCTCAAGATGAAAGAAATGCCCTCACTGGCGTTCGCCCTGTAGACTGTGACGAGCAATACACTCACGGTTCTGGATGCGACCAAACATCGGTGTCGCAGAGATGATAATCCAGGGCCTGACGCTGTCAAACCTCACAAATCCTTCGGCACAAGTAAATGCCGGTTTTCGTATCCAGGCCGGCCCTTTTGGGACTGGGACCGGCTTTGACCGAAGGAGCTGGGGTTTGTCAACCTCTGAGTACCGTTGGCAGTGCAGGCCTTCTCCATCAGGTCCAGACTCATCCCTGCCCTTCAATATGTCAAAGAGCAGGGATGGTTGTGATGCGCTTCAAGGGTCTGCCCCTAGCGCAAGGCGACGTCAGACGCGCGTGCTCTCCATGTCTCCAACCTGCCGCCTGTTCGCAAAAAGTGTTCCACAGCCACTGAGCCTGTTACATCATTGTCGCGACGAGTATCAAATGGCAATCTCAACTCCATGGAATCATGCAGTTAGAGTTCGCCTTCATCTCATCGCTCGTCAACGATCGAGCCACATCGCGATTGCTGATCAGTTCCTCGTGGTCGACCCAGGTGCCCCGGCTTTGTATCCGATGAGTTCAAGGTGGTGGTCGCTGCCGCCAGGGCCGGCGCAAACGTTATTTGATGAAGGAGGTCTCGGAAGCTTGTGTGGGATGTCAACCCAAATGACGCGCAACTGGGCTTAGGCCATCGTAATGCCTGCTTCCCATTACCTATCACTAGGTGCCGATCTCTCATCCTGGTCGCAACGACTGACATGCACTGGTCAGGGTGGACGACAAGCCAGGCTAGAAGGTATAGGCTCCTTCCATGGGTATTCGTTGGTGCGGCAGCTATGTGCACAGAATCTCCAACACCCTCACAAAAAGGGGTGACGCTGCCCTTCAGCACTTTTGTGCGAGCACTGTACATGGCCTTACTTGGTGCCACGATGATACCAGCACCCCGTCACGACTCGTAATAAATTGTACTGGTCGCGTTGTCGATCAAGCCAAGTGCTGGCTGGGTTAGTTCTCTCAAAAGACATCGGCCTGGTCCACGGTCGGCACATTGGTCATCCGTCTTCTTAGACCTGGTTGTATTTGCCGGCCGGCGATCTTTTGCCTGGGCCATGCCAGAAAGACCCCAGCTGCGCTCCCTTGTCCGTCCTGTATTGTGTTGACCGCGACTTGACAAGGATCAGGGAATAATACCTTGCGCAATTAATTGTTCGGCATGCAAATATAGTCACCGGTGACAGCGTCACATGGTTCGGCCCTCCCGCCATCAGCCTTTTCAATGCTCGTATCAGGCAATCCTTTTCTCGCCAAGGGGGCTGTCGCTGCGACAGGCATTTTCCGGGGCGGTCTGTAAGCACCCAGCATCCATCAGGCACCACGACGATAGTCCCGTCAATGAAATCTGGTAAGTGAGGCGTCGGAGCTAGCTGAGGATGGCGTAAACTCTGTTGACCTTGTATCGAAATGCACGTGGCTCGAGCGGTCTGCTAGCGACGAAAGGGCGCAGTAAGCCTGGAAACGGCGCATGAAGCGTCTTGGCCTCAGGGCAGACTCGGCAGGGTTACATGCAACAATGGCGGCATGAGAACCGTCGGGGTTATGTCGTGAGTAGATCACGAAGCTGGAGTGTCGATATCGTAATGTCTCCAATTGCTGGACAAGAGCCTTCCCTGCTTCGGTTCGCGCCCGACCTGCAGCAGACCTCGAGTGCCTTGCTTGCCGATAGTGACATGAACGGCGCACTCTCGTGATCGATTTGGGTCGGTGAGCGAGATCAGATCCACCTAGGGATTGGAGATCTTGTTGAGAGGGGGCCACTATCTTACGGGCACGAAGGAATGTGATGCAGAGGGAGGAAGGGTTTGTGCAGCTCCCTAAGTGGATATAGGGTAGGTCAGGTGGCTGCCCCGGAGAAGCAGTCTGAGGGCGGCTGTCGTCAGGTATAGGGTAGGTAGCCCGGGTAGCCCTCGGCGAAATGGGGAAGCCAAGATGGGATGCCTCGGCTCAGACTTCATCAACCTTACTCCTGTAGATCGCTCTAACTGACCTTGCTTCACACTGTGATCCTTCTCAATTTCTAGACAACCTTGTCTGGATTTTACTTGACTCTTCATTCCACAACAGAGCCTTGCCTCGCCCAAAGGAACTAGATATGGCCTCTATGAAGGATCTCAAGGCACGACGACGCGATGACTACTTGTTCATGTTGGATTACCGAACACGATGGTTAGTGAATAGCGCGGAATAGACATGTGTATTTTCTGACACTGAACACTCGGTAGGAACGACAATGACATGTACGATCACATGAACAACTCTGTCTACAGCTTTCTGTAAGCATTGTGATTCGATTGCCTCCAAACGCGAACACAACCACTGATGATGCCTTAGCTTCGACTCTGTTGTGAACACTTACCTTATCGAGCACTGCGGTCTGCACCCACCTTCTTCATCGCAGTATGCCCTCGCGGTTCATTCTCACATCGACTTCTTCTCTTCCATCGCCTACCCTGCCGTTGCCGAACTCTGCATGCGCGTCAATAAACTGGGCCGTGCTAGTGTCACCTACGAGGTTGCCCTGTTTGAGAAGGGCACAGACGAAGTCAAGGCTGTTGGAGAGTTTGTGCATGTTTTCGTCGAGAGGGGAACGGGGAAACCTGGCAGAGACGGCATGACGACAGCTATGAGAACAGGCTTGGAGCGAATCTGTGCAAAATCGGCTGGAAGCAATAGCAAGCTCTGATACATTGCTAGACGATGAATCAGGACCGAGGCTGCAACGTAGTGTGCCTATTCATTCCGGCGGCTACGTATTGCTTATAGCTGGAGCTCATACTTCTGAGAGGCGCCATCCTGCTCTCCGCTTCGGAAAATCTTCTCCAAGAACTCCAGGTCTGCCAGTGCCTCTTCTGGCGACTGTCTATCATCGGCAGCTCCCTTCTGCAGGGCCTCTGCCCATGCCGCCACCTCTTCCGACACGCCGGAGGTTCTCGCGAACTCTTTGGTCTCAAGGACATCGCCCCTTGGTCCGCTGATCACCACCTTTTTCGGCTCCATGACGATGCTCCCCTTCTCCAGGGCAAAGGACCACTCGAAGCCCTTCAGATTGCTTCCGCAGGAGTGCTGGAAGATTCCTGCGGCACCTGACTGCAGCTTCACGAGAGCATGAACGGAGTCCATGGGAGGCAGGTGCTCGCGAATTTGTGCTGTGTGGGCTGAGACGGCGCTCGCAGCCTGCTCGCCGCGAAGGAAATGTCTCGCAGCGGCAGCAAAATGTACACCGCCATCGAGGACGAAGCCGCCTGGGAAGTCGGGCTTCATGCGCCAGCCAGTGTGGAAGAACCGGTTCTGATCGTCCATGAGGGTGAGGACGCGGACGTTGAAGTGCGTAATCTTGCCCATTTCCTTGGCTTTCTCAACGGCGTAGTCGAACGCCGGGATGTAGCGATAATTCTCAGCGATGGCAAAGCCAACACCGTTTCCCTTGGTTGTCTTCTTCCAGAAGTCAATGAGCTTCTTCGCTGTGGCGACATCAGGGGCGATGGGCTTCTCGGCTAGGACATGCTTGCCAGCGGTAAGAGCAGCCTCGATGTACTCGGGCTGACTGCTGATAGGAAGGGCGATGATGACGGCGCCGATGTCATCACGGGCAAGCAGGTCCTTGTACGCCTTGCCCTCACCAGCATCAGTAGAGTAGAGGTCGACCGAAGAGGCGTCCTTTGCAATACCGGCGAGGTCCTTGGCACTCTTCATGGAACGAGAGAAGATGGCTTTGAGAGCGAGAAGGTCGGTCTTCTCGACAGCAGGCTAGAGTGTCGTTAGCCCAGCCCGAGGGTATACCTGCGAAGGTGAGGTGTACTCACGAGATGCTCCTCCTTGGCGAAGATGCCGCTGCCAATGATGGCTACGCCGATGGGAGCCATTGTGGTCGGTATTCTCAATTAGGTGATGGTACAAGTCAGAAGTGAACGAACACCAAGGAATCAGTTTCAGGAAAGACTATATAGAAGAGATCACGGATATGAGCCCCTCGTTCAGATCATTACAAACCACGTCGACCACGCTGCAAGCCATGCGGGGTGCGCTGAGCTTCTGGTCCGAGAAGTGCCCCGCACGCTGGGGCTCACTGATGACTGGAGCATACTCGTGCAGCGGGAGACGAGGGAATATGAATGACCGATGGAAGATTTAGCCAGCCATTTTATCCTGGTGATGATGAGAAGCTACATCTGACTTGAAGACGCGGATTGAACCATGACACCTTGTCCAAATGACCACACCCATGGTCGCTTCGCTGATGACGCCCGGACTAGAGCATCCTGCGTAGAGCATCCTGCCTCACTCGCCATGATTCGTTGCACGTCACTGGGATAACACAGATCCACAACAATGCATTTGCTACCTTGCACACATGCTGATCAGGCAAGATCATAGCTATAGGGCGTGTCAGTTGGTGCGGCAGAACAGATTACCAACTTGATTTGATACAACGTGACGAGGAAATTGATGCAGAGCGAAGACCTTGGAAGCGTCGCAAATGCTGCGACTTCCCGAAGGACATGAGAGTCGAGGAAGTGGCGTCCGAACGGTCAGGCCCAATATCTTCCTCGGTCAGTATCCGCACATCTGTTGAAATGGGCAGTCAATGTGACGACCTGAACGCGAGGAGTATGCGAGATCACGTGAGCGTATCGTCACTGGATCTTATCAGATTTTCATCGACCCCCACCAGGTCGTCCAAGGCCAGGGCTGCTGACGAATCCGACGACGCTCTGGACCTGGATATCAAAGAGGAGAAGCTGGAAAAGAGGGGACCCTTCAACACGAGCTGGGTCTTTGAAGTGAACAGTGGAGGGGATGGGCATTTGACTCTCTTGCGCCGATAAGACCGAGGCCGTCGATGTGGTAATGGATGACCGAAAGCTGAGCGTGATTGGCTGAAATGTCCGGCCGTGAGCTCATCTCTCGCCTCCCGGGGAAAGCATCCCCTACGGCGGGCAGTGGAGCCCATTTCCCAGCGCATGCGATAGTGGACGACGGCACCTGCAGAGCACCCTGCGTCTCGCTGCGTCTTTCCTCTTTCCTGCTAACGCGCCCCGCCCAACTTTTCCTTTTCGTCGCCATCATCAATTTCCCCGGCCCGGCCATTGCGTTTATTCTCACCTGGAGCACCTACAACTGTCTCGTCTCTCGATTCATCTTCCTCTCTCTCATCATCGCAACAACTTCCATCACAACCAAACGACTATCAACGAGGATTCATCATCGTTGGCTGGGTTCGACGACTGCGATACATCGACCGCACCCAGACATTTCATCCACAGACCAGAAGGTCCCTCGCGCAGACTCCGCATCTGATAACGCCGAGATCGCTCCCTGATAATTCACTCTTCAACACCTTCGACCTTTTCCACCTTCCTCAAACCCCATCTATCGCACCTCACCCTCGTCAACCCATCACCACAACTCTCGTCACAATGTTTTCCAGAGGCCTCTCCGTCGCATCCCGCCGCGCCGTCGGCGCATCTCTCGCCCGTCCCACCGCCCTCCCTGCCGGTCGCCAGCTTGCTCCCGTCGTTTCCGTCAACGCCAGGCGGTCCTACCACGAGAAGGTCCTCGACCACTACTCCAAGCCTCGTAATGTCGGCTCGATGAACAAGAAGGATCTTGATGTCGGCACTGGCCTCGTCGGTGCACCGGCGTGCGGTGACGTGATGAAGCTGCAGATCCGCGTTGACCCTGAGACCAACAAGATCTCTGATGTCAAGTTCAAGACCTTCGGCTGTGGCTCCGCCATCGCCTCCAGCAGCTACCTCACTGAACTTGTCCGCGGCATGAGCCTGGACGAGGCTGGTAAGGTCAAGAACACTGAGATCGCCAAGGAGCTGTGCCTCCCCCCCGTCAAGCGTACGTTCAAGTCACCTCGGGATATCCGACGGAGAATTAGTAAGATCAATGCTGACACGTCAAACAGTCCACTGCTCTATGCTGGCAGAAGATGCCATCAAGTCCGCCATTTCCGACTACCACAAGAAGAACCCCAACGCCAAGGTCAGCAGCCTCGCTGGCACCGAGGCCAAGATGCCCGTCGGTGACGCGCCTGCCGTCGCTGCCGCCTAAACTTCTCGCCAGAAACTACTGGGCGGACCGAAAAGTAAACTGAATTGACAGAGCATGATGAGGAGTTGATGACCGGGGATGCTGTTAGAGCAAAGACTTGAGAGCAGAGACGTGATGAGGAAATACCACATGTGGAGGCAGTCAAGGGGACATGACCAGACGTAGGGGACGTTTTTGGGTCATTGTACAGTACCAACCCGGTGACGGGATCACGACCGAGCGGTGAGGAGCCGCTTTTGCTACCACCGCGACCGTGTGCTTTTGACCGTTGACATGGATGAGTTTGCGGGAGTTGGGGATGTCTATTTGTTATCGCTTCTTCAACATCACAAAATAGCAAGGTCCGCATGGACACGCAAATTGAAACGATCTAAAGTCTCACTTGTGGCTTCCGAGCTGCTTTACATCACACTCTCATGCTTTGAATGAAGTGCTTGCTATATGAACATGCTGCATTGCAACCTCATCAAACCGTGAGGTAAGGTTTTGGACTCTGAAGGAGAAGCCCCCGCTTCTACTACAGCATACTCATTCCTGGGGAGGAACATGTATGCCGTGAAATCCGATTGCCACCGCGAAATCCGCCTCCGCCCTGCCCATCTCCTCCATCGTTCTCGCATCCAGACACAGCAGGTATGAAGTCCCCTTGACTCCATCCAACACCACACTCAGCAACACGCCGTCATCCTCCGTCTTCCCTTCCGGCCTCGGCACGAAAATCGCCTCGCCCGGCTGGCTTCCCTTCGGCCCTGACCAGAACACGACCTCACCCGTCTCAAGATCTGTCTTGACGATACAATCCAAGAGGGTGCTCAGGCCACGGAGAGAAAGGGAATAGACGTAGCGATACGGTTTGCATGCATAGAGGGGGTTCATGGTGGGGAGTTCGCCGCCATGGGGGTTTGGAATGTTGAGGAGGATGGAGCCGGGGACGAAGGGCTTGCTGAGGCCGGCGTTGTGAGCTGCGGTTGAAGATATGGAAGGAAGGGAGAAATTGAAGCGCTTGATGTTGGGGACGGACCCCTTTCTGCGCCTCTCATCTGACCAAAACTTCTGGAAAGCATCTTCCCTGTCGAGGATGATATCGTAGTAGAAGGAGGAGACGATATCTGTCGTTTCGTACGCGCTGAGATCCGCAATGATGGCTACACGCTCTTCTCCATCCTCTGTCACGTGCTCCTTCTCCTCGAAAGCGTTGATGCTGTGGAAGAAGAAGCCTGCAGGCGTAGTGAACCTCGCGACGACACCTCTACCGTGAAACCTGTCGACCACGAACCATAAAGTCTCGAGGTCCTCACTGAACGGTAGGAAAGAATCGATGATGGTGCGCTGCCACACGATCTTGAGTCCGTTCCAGCCAAGCCTCGACGATGGCAGGGCCAGTATAGCGTAGTTCTCCGTGAGGAACATGCTGTGGATGTAGGCAGGAGGGGCTTCAAGTCCAGCGGGGATTGTCGCGAGGATCTCGGTTTCTCCTGTGGCGGCGCTGACGCTGAAGACGCGGTATGTGGCGCCAGGGCCAACTTTGAGGTTGAAGTTGATGCGGTCACCAGTCTTGGGGTCGATCTGAGCATGTGCGCCCGATAGCTCTCCTCCGAGATCAGCACGGAGCCTGCTCTGTCCCGTATAGCCTACATGTTCAAGTGTGTCTGGATGGAGCTCCTGAATGTTCGACATGTCGCTGGTAATGAAGATGTTCCGAGGCCCCGGGGTGCCCTTATGGCCGAGCTGGAGAGGCTTGTCGCCTTTGAGGCGTGAGAGCGCCGGAAAATTTGCATTAACGACAACATTGTAGTCAAGGCCACGTCGGGGGATAGGCTGGAAGACGCTCATTGTTTTCGCGAAGATGCCAACGCAGGGATCTGATCTCTGGCCGACGGTAATAGCAGAGCGCCAGCCTTTCTCCTTGACAGTCTTGACATAGGCCTCGCTGTTCCGTCTGGACGAGTACTCGACCGTCGTGTTTCCCGGTCGTTCTGTGTCCGGAACAATGTCAAATCTATGAGTGTGTGCGAAGCCGTCGAACCAGTGGGACACGTAGTGAGTTTTGCCATTGGGCATGTCCAGCTTAGACTGACCAGGACCAGTGCGGTACAGGGCGCCTGCAGCGAAGTCTGGGATGGAGCCCTTGACAATAAGTGGAATGGGCCCTCTGTGTTCGTCGAGGTTATCGAATCCAGCTTCATTTGGCCATTCTTTATGGACGTCTGACAGGATGTTGCGTGTGCTTTCCTGGGCATCTTGAGGCAGATGCGAGGGGAGGCGGTGATAGACACCTTGATCGTTGATGGAAGTCATGATGAGTGGCTTGATGAGCAGGATGTGTTTTCGGTATGAAACCTGAATAAACAGTATGGCTTTTTCTTCTTTGTGTCATGCGCCGTGTCGTGAATGCTGAATGATATCAAGTCGCACAGAGTTGTTGATCGTGATGAGAGGCGTCGTCGCTTTAAGCGAGCCAGGCACTCGGACTTCGGAGACTTTGAACAGCCTATCCAGAGCCAGAGCCAGCTATCTTGGTTGACATACTGATGTGCCAAGTTTGTTGGAGATGAAACTGTATGATTATGACTGTTTTGGGTCGGTTGAGCACAGTCAGCACGACATGAGATTGTACGGACTATAATGTATTGTTTTCTGTTTTGGGTTGTTTGTTCCGTCCGCACCTGTGAGCCACTGCGGCCGTACCCCCGGACAGGTCGGATGGTCGTACCTGTGCAGAGGGTATGGTTGACTGAGGGCTGTGAAAGCGAAAGCGAGCGTAAAGGTGGATTGGGACGACGTGTGAATGGCTGGTTATGAGTGACAGATCCAGGTACAGCAGAAACAACGTGCGATTCTGTCTCACGTTACGGAGTACTGCTGTCCCTGAAGTCGACTTCTGGCGGTTGGGGATCCTTTGGTGGGTTGCCTGCGGGTGGCCGTGGTGGCAGTGGTACCTGTAGTGGTGACGTTGATGAATCACCACTGCACCAAGAAACCTCGGCTGCCTGGTTTGTTGCCAGTGCTTCCTCATTACCAACAACCATCACTACTTATAGCTAACCAACACTCCCCTTGCAGACTAATACATCCGGAAGCTGCCGAAACATTCATTAGCTCTCGGCTCTCGGATCTTCGACTATATCAATATACACCCATTGACAAAGCCATTCAACACCCGAATGCTATGGACTGCGCAAACAACGCATACGTATCTGCGTGGTTCAGGTTCTGCTCCCGACTCAAGCTCTGCACATGCTTGTACCCATACCCCCCATAATCACTCGTCCCCTTGATCTGCTTCAGATGCGTCATCTCGTGGATATTCGTGCTCCCCTGGTCCTGCCCGTGACACACCGTCGCCACCGCCCGCAGCCTCGAGAAGTACAGGTCGCAGTACGCCGTGTAGTTCTCGCTCGCAAGCGTGTACGCCAGCACCTTTTCGCTGCAGAATCCGTAGGGGTCGGAGCAGTAGTAGTCCGAGACGCCGCCATCAAGGGTTGAGCACTCGTCAGCCACGCGGTTGAGCGTGCGGGCTACGGTGAGGCGCGTCGTGAGCGAGGAGGATTTGAAGTACTCCCTCATCTTGCTCGAGGACCCGGACATGGCGACTTCAGAGGCGGCGCGGGACATGGATTCGCAGTTGCCCAGTGCGGTCTTGGTCACCTCCAATCGCTCTCCCTTGCAATCTTGGTTATGCACCCTTTTGGAGAGGAACGAGACCCGCACGGAGGCGGCGAGGATTCCATCAATGCTGGCCTGGAGAACGTTGGAGGAATACTGCGCCGATCCTGTGAGCTCGTTTGATCCAACCTCGGCGTAGGATAGAGCGCCAGAGCTGGTGATGTTAAAAGGTCCTCCATCAGATAAGTCGTAGACCTCCGCGAGGTCAAATGTCACAGAAAGTGACCCGCCGGCGGGAATGGCCTCGAAGGCGTCATCGGGGAGGCTGCTGTCGATCAGACGGAGCTTGATGCCGCCAAAGGGCACTTGTCCTCCTGCGCAAAGCCCTTGTTAGCCGGATTCAACTTGACTCCTCATGGGGATTTCGTAGACCTACTCGCAGACAAAACAGCGACCTTCTCAACGGGTGTGCTGTCGAGTAACGTCCCCAACCTCAGCACCTTGAGGTCTCTTTCCCCTTGGTTTGTGACCACTGCCTTGACCTCGGAATTGCCCTGCAGTTCCAGCTTGACGTCCAGTGGCGAGGAAGACCTTGAGTTTCCTAAGTCCAAGTCAAGATTGACACCAACAGACAGTCCATTGTGGCTGTCTGAAGGATGCGCGGGTGCAGCCAACGCGAGGGACACAAATCTCAAGGCAGCGAGCAACTTCATCCTCGACCAGATGTTTGAATGAGACGATACGATGCAGTCCAGTGCATAGCGACAGTAAGAAATCCCAAACCCAAACCAGCCGGCGATCGCAGACTCATTATTGAAATGACTTCCCCGGCCAGGCAACGAAATCACATCCCCATCATCGCGGGACTCAGGAGATAGGTCGCATCGGGAAATGGGGTTCCCGGTCGAACGCGCCGAGCGGGCCAAGCGCAGCCTGCAGCTCCTCTACCTTAGCTTATTCCTCGCGAGAACCTGGAGAGCTGCAAGGATAGAAGAGGCGGCGAGGCTAGAAAACTAAGTCAAGCTGAAGAAACTCTATCAAAGGAGTTTCATAGGTCTAGGCTTGGGAGAACGGCAATGACGGTGAGTCGCCTTGGCGGTGAAGATGATCTAACGATTCAGCATGTCTCACTTGATCATGACCGTCGGAAGCACATCAACGGGAATACAAAATCACCAGGCTGGTCTTTCAGCAGCCGCTCATCCTTGCTCTGAGGTGGTAGATCAGGGACTAATTGGTATGAGAGCGACGGGGATGATTCCTCCTAGGCCTTCATTAGCGGCCGTGGTTGGATCCGCTACGGAATCATCCCTGACGCCTTTCATTTCCGGGCGGCGCTTCGTGACAAGTCCCTGTGAAGGTGTTCTTTTCGCAATTGGCATCGGTGGTGATCTAAAGGCTGTATTCTCCAATCATGTGATCTGGTACGTGTTGTTCCGAGGCTGTGAATGTCCCGGAAGTCGACGTCGACCACTTACACGATTGTCCCTGGTGCAGATCACATACATGGATAGGCACTCAACCGCGAACCATGTAAGATGTTCTTCCTGGCGAATCTGCCAATGTATATGTTGGAGGATGTTCTGTTGCGCTCTCAATCTACCTTGCAACTTCCTGATCCGAGATTCAGGGCCCCCCGGGCCGAGCCTCGTCCTGACAGTGCGACGTAGTGAGCGACATGCCTCCTCAATCCCTGATAATCATCCGTTTTTATGATCATCCGACCCCTCAAAGATACTTATACTAACTATTATGGTTGCTTGGGTTATACCTCTTCATACCGATATAGCTGTTCGACACAAAACTTTCTGGCCTCAACTCTCTGTCTGAACCGTCGACCCTCAGTTTCCTCTTTGTCGTCATTCCCATAACACTTAGCGTCGTGAATCCATGCGAGCAATAGCTTCTTCCGCTGAAAACATGATACGGTGTCTCTTCGCTGTGTGGCAGTTCTCGGTGTCGTTGCCCATGGCTGCCTGAGGATTGTCCTCCTGCGTGCGCTAGGCAGAGAAGACGTCGTCATTTCGCCTCAATGCCTCTTGATGTTTCTAGTGTCGTGGCTGCGATGCTTTTCGAAAGTGATATGATCTCCCGATCATGTGTCTCAAATAAGTACTAGCTTCCCGTATCGCTGTACAACCTTTGCTGGGCTCGGGTTGATCATATGAATCTTACGATCGCAGGCGGCTGTCGTTTATGTGAAGATGGATTGCGCTTGTCGCCGATAGGGTCTTGTTCACAAGAGACAGAGTCGAGGAGACATTGAGAGGAATCACATCAGAGACAATGTCAGGAAATTGGAAGCCTTCAAAGATCCAAGATCATCGTGCGATCGCTGTCCCTCTTACATACTCCCGTCTTCCGCCATCACCACGCCTGACTTATCCATTCCCCAGCCACACCCTCTCCCCATACAAAGATCAAACACGTATCACCCCGGACAAACACTCGATTCCATACATTTGCCTGTTGATTGCAACCAATCAGGTCCCTCGTCCACGCACGAAAAGGCGGCCAACGATGCACACAATGGTGGCTGTCGACGTGGCAATGCATGAAACAAAAGGCAGACGTGTGGTGGCGCCCGCAAGGATGCAGGTCACAGTCAACGGCAGTGGACAGCACAGCGCATCAATTCGTCCGTGCAGCGGATGTTGAATGTACAGAACGTCTACAGATGTGGATTCTCGTCTCACTTATTCTTCTAGAGACTTCTAGCATAGTACATGGCTGCATAAGCCACTTGCCTATACCACCATGTAGTTATATATACACAGTTTCGACATCCTGAATTTGCAGGCGCCGATGGGTGTTGAATCGTCTTGCGACATCGTCTGTAGCTCCCATCATCTCTTTGTCTGCCTGCAAAGTCTTGCCGCTGGCCCTGCTTGCCTTTGTTGCCTCTGTTTGAAAGCTGATGACCCATGATGCATTGGCTCGCCCTTCTGACTGCGCAATTGACAAGTCGAGCCAGTGGTCACCTTTTGACCCCAAAGTCTTGCCTGTCATCATCCTCCAGAGTGTTTCGCACACCGCCTGCCGTTGCCCGCAGCCGCGCTTCGGCCCCAGATCCCAGTGCTCCCGAGTCCTGAAAGAGACCATATCCCTGGCGGGCTGCGAGCTCATCAAGGTACCCAACAGCAACAATCACGCATTTGAAAGCTTCTCTCGGTGACATAGCCGGTGTCGCGATCGCTGTGCAAAGCCACCAATGGAACTCGGCGTGCAACGCTGTGCAGACCGGTTCTATTGCACTTGCACAGCCTTCCACCACTTCAGGCTCGACACTTTTAGAGATGGAAGTGCGGAGCAGCAGGCTTAGAGAGGTGTGGCTACATGGTCATAGGCGGATCCGTTGTGCTTTTGTGGCATAACCGTCTTGTATCGGCTCGATCGGTTTTCGTGTGCACTCAATCCCCTTCATAGTCTGACAAAACCTCCTCATAGTGTGGCGTGAGCCCAATCTCCGGCAGCGTGTCTATGGCCACGAAGCCATGCTTGTCGAGAATCGCTTCCCCACCGTAATACACCATGCCACGGGACACGCCACTCCTGAGCCATGCCTGCAGCTTAAGCACCCTCCTCGCGGCGTCGGTAGCCACGTGCCAATTGTCAACCCCCATGTGCATCAACGCACACATAGTAATGGTCTTTACGAACCGTGCTGGAGCGTGGACAAGACATGTCGGCGAGATAGCAGTCACAGCCCAGAAGAGAACGCCCACGGACATCTTCAGCTTCGAGCGCTGAACGTACCAAGACAGGACCCAGAGGGTATTGAAGTCCTCATCGGTGCAGACTACACTGAGTGGCTTCCGGTGTGTAATGGCGCGGTAGTATACAAGGGCCGTCCGACGGATCATTCGATAGACTTCATCGGGTGCGCCTGGCCCATGGTCACGGGTTGCTTGCTCTGCAGGACTGCTCGTAGTGGACCCTAGTGATTCGGTGGTGGGCGAGCTGGTGGATGTCTTTCCATCTGGTGTGTCTTGGTAGGTCTGATCCGAGGGCTCGAAAATCTCAGTCGGTAGCGAGTCCAAACGACTTTGCGCCCAGGTAATAGTGGCAAGTAGTTTCTCCGGATCAGTGTGGTTCATGTTCTCGTCTAAACCATTAACCACGGTCTCGATCATGATTCGCATGTCGTCTAGAATGAGTGCTGCCAGGGGATTCAGTTGAGATGATAAGGATGAACTGGCGAACGTGGGCCAGCCGGACACGAAGGGCGTGTTTAGGGCCGTTTGGAAAGGAACCATGACCGGGTCGGTGAACTCGAACCCAGGTTGTTCAAATATGAAAGGGTCTGTTTCGTGGCATATGGCCATCACAATATCGTTCCTAAAGCAGGTGAGTAAGTTAAGAAGCCTTCGAAGAGGCAAAGGGGTGGATCTTACAAGAGCACGAGCTTTGCAAGAAACCCATGCATACCGAGGTTTTGCAGTCCACCTCTCAGGCGAATTACCATCTGCAAACCGTGCATATGCGCTTGTAGGTCATAAGTAGCTCCCCACAGCCACTCATCGATGATGAGCTGCGTAATTGTGAGGACAGTCGAGTCCTCGCACTGCGTCTTCTCGTTGCGTAAAGCGGTGTTGAGCATCTGGTACACTGTGCTTTTATATGCCATTGTCAATGTCTTGGAGACATGGCCCGTCTCTTTGAGAAAGCAGGCCGAGGTGTAAAGGAGAGCTTGGAGCCCTAGAGGGTGCTGGACAGTATAAGGTACCCAGTGCCGCATGAAAGGGTTGTCGGGGGCTGGCTCCCCAATCACCGAGACTTTGAACCGGGAAATGAGTTGTAAATCTTGGGGTTCCGCGTCAGTGAATGACATCTTGTCAGAGGTCAAGGTGGCGCGAAGAGTCGACTCGCTATTTGTGGCAGCTAGTGTAACTTACGAGTCCTGAGTAGCTCCTTGTTCAGCCTTGTCGGAGCCATAGGCAGGTGACGGTGGTCCTCGGCGCTACTGAGGATGGCTTTCGGAGGTGGCACGGCCTCTTCGGCTGCCTTGAGGATATGGGCAGGATTGATGTTCCAATCTTTTGTAGAGCTGGAATGCTCGACGCCTCCACGCAGCCGAATGGCTCTGCGGACTGCTTCGCGTATCTTTCTCGCTGCAACAGCATCCTGCTCATCAAAATTGCTCAATCTGAAAGGCTTCCAAGACTCTCCACTATCATCGATGACAGTGTCAGGCGTCGAGGGTGCTGAGACCTCCCAATTACGGTCCCTCGCGGTCAAATCCTGGCGCGACCGAGTTGGCAGCTCGACCTGTAGGATGACATCCTGGATGCCAGTTTGTCTAAGATGGGAATAGGGTCCATGCTGGTCTGTGAAGGCTGATGCCGGGTCCTCAGCTGTCCGCGTCCCCGTCTTTTTCGATCTTTTGTCGACGTCAGCATTGGCTCAGTGATCAAGGTCGAGCTTTCATGAGCAGTGAGCTCTCCAGGGCAATGAGGCGAATGCTTGGGTGAACTGACCTCTTCGTCACCTTGGTATCGTACTCGCATATAGGTTGGGGGAATCTGCGAGAGCAATTGGTGCATGGCTTGCCCTGGTTACACTGCATCAAGTTGATTAGCCGGTCAGCTCTTCATCATCCCCATGACATTACCGTCGTGGGTGAGGGGCCTTACCTTTTGCTTGCGGCGGCGACACTCGGTGCAGGACAAGGAAGGCCTCTCCGGCCGTCTTCTTGAAGACGCTGAAGGTGATGACGACCCATGCTTTTGCGGCTGGTGACTCCCTGACATCTCGAAAATGGGGCCTGTCGTTGGCGCCACATCTGAGTACGAGGCCTATACGACTTGAGAGGAGTGCTGGACTCGAAGGTGCGCCGCGCCTCACTGAGCTCGATTGGGGATAGGCAACGGCGCTCAGACGGCAGCTTTGGTCGATCGCGAATGTGAGACGTGATGACGAGCAAAGAAGCCGTGATGGCTTTGCGGATGAACAGATGCGCCAGTTGTTGAAGTGAGCTGTGGCCAGACACCAGACTGGACAGGGGGGTCAGAGTCGCAGACTAGGTAGACAGGTCGGTGGGCAGTGGTGACGGCGATGGAGATGGCGATAGAGGTGGGGCTGGCCTACTGCGTTGAGCAAGGCTGAGGAGGTAACGGCCTGAGTTGGGATACTACTGCGATGGGACGTCGTTGGACCGCGTCACGAAGATTGGGCAGAGACAAGCACGGCAGCCAGGTGTCTCTCGATCGAGATGAGGCGAGCTAGAGCTTTGGGGGTGGTAAGCCGTGACAGCGTCGGATACCAGTCAATAGTGCTCACTGCCAGAGGCTGACACTGGGCCAAGCGACTGTTAAGGTGGGTGCCGCTGCGCGTGCTACTGCCACTACAGTAGGACTTGGTAGTAGCTCTAGTAGCCCGTTTTTAGTGCGCTGCTATTCCCAAATCCTAGTAGTGCCAATGGTTACGGTAGTTCAGTTGCCTGCCCACAATGCCGTTCTACCCTCAGGCTGATGATTTGATTGCGCCGGAGGAGCTTCAAGAAGGTAATCGATCAGGGTCCTGCGCGGCAGGTAATATCGTGCGATTAAAGTGACTGTTCTTGATACTCGGACAGGGGGACGGACAGATCAACCTTCTCAAATAGGACTGTACATCGGCAGGGCTGTGCGACAGCAAGCGACGGAAATAGAGTACTACTTAGTACTAGTAATAGGTAAGCAGACACAAACTGGCAACGGATACACAGGGAGCTAGTAGCTAACTGTAGCTGTAGAAAGTCAGTCTTTCTCTCGCTTCGCTCATGCCGCCGCGGCACATCGAGAACGCAGCCCACTAACGGCGGCTCCGGCACTAAGCAAAGTAAAATGACAAATCCGTCATCTGCCGTCCCTATGCCCCTCCTTCCAGCAAACTTGGTTGCCAGTCATCAGATGCTCACTTTCCTCGAATCCCTTGAAACCGCCTTGTTTCGTTGAAGTAGAAGCGGACTTTCAAAGAAGAGGAGCCAAGGCCCCGTACTTCTTGACTTGGAAACAATGGCTCAGCCTGCCACCTCCTCGTTACAAGACGCTGAGTGGCATCTGCTGAGCCGCCTCGCTACCTTACGATGGAGTGTAACCTCCGGCACGGCCTACACGTGCCCTTGCATGAACTGTCGCGTTCCTCCAGGAGCTTCGCTCCGCCCTATGCCCGCACTGGTGGATAGCTCACCTTCACAGTGAGTCAGGTCATCCCCAGTTCAACAACACGTCTATTGGTGTCCATCGTGTCATCCTATTAATCCAATATCATTGCGCAAATGTAGATGTGGTACAATCAGCTCGTAGCCGTGGTATCTCCAAACGCATCGAAGTAGTAACCCGAAAACCATTGTGACTCGTGCCGGACCAGGCGGATATCCCCCGGCTCCTCCTTTGAAGCTCACGCTCTCGCAAATTTCGATTCGCATCCATACCGTGTATATATGTGTATAGTGGGCTCCTCAGCATCACGAACATCCACATCTCCCATGTCATGTGTAACAGAAGTCGTCGTTTCGTCACTCATTACGCCACCGTGTCGTTCATCGTCCCCTCATGTCTGGCTTTCGCGCCATGTTCACTGGTGGCGGCTCTTCATCAACGGGGTATGGCGGCGAAGCCATTCTCGGCGGCTCATGTTGTCTTTCTGGGAGCGGAGTCTTGGGCGGCAACGGTGGCGGTTCGATCCTCGTTGGTGGTAGGCCACTCTGTTTCGGTATTGGGTGTGGTCGTGGGTGCTCATCAGGGCTCATGATGGCAATCTTGTCGTTGCCAGACGCTGTGCGATATTGCATCGGGGTTGGTGCTTGACCCATTAGCCGGTCCGGGCCCTCACCTGGAGAAGTCGGATGGTTTGACAGGGGTGACTGGCTACTGGGAGGATGCAGGTGCTCATTTGAAATGCCGCTGTGAGGCGATCCATTGCGTGCTGGACCAAGGTGCAGGTTGTCAGATGCACCCGAGTCGAACGATGGCCTACTAGGCGATTGAGTATATGAGGGGCTCGTTGGCACATCGCCAGGCAGCTCGACAGCAAACGGGTTCTCCATCTGGGTTGAGGAAGTCGACTTGACGATCTCGGGGACGTCCTGCATTCCACGGGCATATCGAATTTTGGTCTTGTGGATCTTAGCCAACTTCGTCGAGATACCGCGGACCATCTTTTGCTCGTCATGCCGCGCCATGTATCGCCGCGTGCTGGTGCTAATGTCGCCCAGCCTATGCCATTCGTTCATCCCAAACTCGCCCACACCAATCTCCACGTTGAGCCGATAGTAGTTGTCTGCGAGCACGCCACGCTTCCCCAGATACTCCCTCATCATGAATTCGTGAATCGTCTCGCAGTTTTCGATCTTGGCGATTAACCGCTTCCGCGCCTCGGCGAATTCCCCGAGAAACCCTTCGTACCACAGGTTCGAGTTCGAGTCGCTGCTCTTCGGACGCTTTCCTGTGCCTACACTGACAAAGACACCAATCTCCCTTCCCGGCCACTCCTTAACGACGGCCTCATCGAGAGCTTCTGGGGCAGGGTTGAAGGTGCCAGCACCATCATCGTGGAAGACAGATTGTCCGATTTGCATGGGTTTGAATGCCAACCCCACCGCAGACGTGGCGCGACCAGCTTGCCAGATCCTGCAGTCGAACTCGGGTGGCGGTTCGTGTCTCGAATCGTATGTTCGCAGCATAGCAGGTGGCGAGCCTTTAGGCGAGCCCTTGTATACCGCTGTGACAGCTCTGGAGAGGCGTTATTTAATGCGTACGCTGATGGAAAGTCTTATGCAAGGTGCCTATGGCTCACTTACGTCTTGGTCCGGTTCTCTCTCGGGTCGTACAATCTGGCGTTCGGGTCGCCGCCCCTACTGCTGTAAATTGGCCTCGCCATCTGGGCTGCTGGACTCCGGGCACTGAAGCTAACGGTGCTCGCGTTGCTGAGGTTTCGCCGAGGGTGTCCAGTCGACTGCCGTCCTGCACTAAGGGGATTCGTCATCTCGACTTCTGACGATCCGCCTTCCATATCATCCCCTGTGTGCGCACGGACAGCTTCCTTTATCGATTCTTCGAGCTTGCTGGCCTTGAATAGAGTTGAGCGGTAAGGAATTCCTGCTATAGTCTTGTCGGTCTGGAACACGCGGCGTGTCATCTGAACATAGAGCTCCTTGCAGGTCTCAAGGTCGAGTCGCAGGCGCCCAAGCATGAGGGCAATGAGCCCGCCAGTGCCGGTGCCAACGATAAGGTCGAAGTGATCGCATGGCTTTGGAATCTCATGCCGCCGGGGAGCGCGACCCTCTATCTCGACAAAAGTGCGATGCATGAGCTCCTGAATGATGATCATAGTGGAATAGCCACGGACACCACCTCCATCTAGTCATGTTGTTTAGCCTGGGGAAAGAAAAAGGCTTCATCGCTTCAGGTGCACGAACCTAAACACAAGACGCGCAGCGGCGGACCCTTCGAGGTGTCGCGCCGCTTGACGCCGTAAGCATCCTCTGGCATTGCGTGTGGGTACGCTCGAATAATGTGGTCGCTTGCTTCCTGAACTGTTGAAGACGTTGGGCTTCGGGCAGAGGCTGGGAGGGGCAAGTAGTACTGTGACGTCGTGGGGGAGCAGGAGGGGACGGCAACAACGGAAGAATGACCGTGAGGCTGAGTTTGAGGCGGCGAAGGTCAAAATTCGTGGATGTTTGCGCGATAGCCTGAGAAGTTGCGACGACGGTATTCTCCAGGCACGACGTTGGTCGATGTGAAGTCGAGGTTGTCGCAGAATAAGGATGGCGAATGATGGGTGACTGGAATGGTGGTGACGGCGAGTGCCTGGACGGGGATGCTTACCGTGGGCCCTAGCAGTGACTCGTTCCGCTATTTTCAGGTTCGATTGGGCGGGCGACAGTGGGGCAACGACGGAGGCTTACGCTCAGTGACGCTAAGCGCTGAAGCCATACCCAAAAGCCGGGGCTCTGCTGCAAGGATCGCCCCCAAAAACAAAGCCTCTGTTTCTGTTTCCCTACGTCTTTTAGGCCCTGACGTCGTTTTGGGCAAAGAGATGCGTCAATCTTGGCCAGGAACAGAATCGCGTTCCTGAAGTACGGAGGGCTGCTCCTGATTTCTGTTGTGAAAGTGATGGAGGCGAGGTCTATGCTACCACATAACCTCGTTCACCTATAGTAGTTGTGGGAAAAGAGCTGAGAACCCGCCCTTACGCCAAGCCCTCGGAAGATGACTACAGCAACATCTTGTCTACCTAGCGATTTGAGGACCTACTAGTAGTGCTCGTAGATAAATTCAGCGTACGGAGCAACTTCACTCACCAAACGCACAACTTCCTCACCTGTGTGACTAGCAGATGATTTGCGACCTCAGTACTCCGTAATCAAGCAACATTAGGCAAGCGTTTCATCGCCACGAAGCGGAAGGTGAGGAGTGTGCCCGGTCAAGCTAATTGCACACTTTGGGGCAGACGAGGCTGTGCTCACTTGGCGCCCCTTCGATCACGAGGATCCCGGCCAAGGCCCGTTTACAGGCTGACCAATTCTCTCATGACCAGGAATGTCTCGTCGCTTGTCGTGTGATCAGTCCCCGAGGCAGTTGACCTCGTCATGGCATTCATTCATCGCCATGCTCGTCTCCATGCGATGCGTGCTTGTCCAAAGTCAACTTTCTGGTGCGAACATGGAGAGCTAGGCTGTTGGGTGCCTCGTCTTTGCGATGACAACTACCGTGTGGCTGTGTGCGCCACATGTGCCACCCTCCAACCCAATCAAAGTCCGCAGTGAGCCGAGTCTTGTTGGCGCAGATTGCGTTGTTGTGATCGGATTTTATGGAACCCAGCGCGGCCCTGGTCTTCGGTCTGTAGACTTGATTTGTGAGAGTCTTGAATAGGAGTTTTCAATTGCGGCTTTTCCTTTTCAAAGGATCGAGGCGGACCAGGACCCTGAAGCGACTCGCGAATTCCTTGCACTGTGCTGTGCGATTGCCATATAATAGCGAGGCTGTTTCGCTAGCTCTCATGGGCTGCCTCCGGGTCTGACACGCGAATCGCACAGCTACCCTTACTAGACAGGCGAGGTAGCCAGTGGCATGAGATATGAATACTATTCCGTAAGTTTCGCTTCACCTCAAGCACGGGGAGCATGTCAACGAATCCCGCCCGAACCCCGCGACGAGCCCTTCTGGAATATCGCTATCGTGGCTTTGAGACATGCAGCATCCCAAGGGTCCTTAGACCCCGCCCATGGTCTCGAAGGATATCTGCTATTTGGGCCACCCTTCACCTTTCTTGAAGATTCAAGCCACACGACAGCGCCTTTCTGCTGGATTAGGCAGCAGGACCCAAACCTGATTGGCCCGTAACGCATGGCTTCTTATTGTTGCAAGGGTGTCAGCCCCAACATTCGCACATAACCACAGTGTCCCTGCTCGCGCGCTGTTCCACGGGCCCTTCCGCCTTTCCGCACATCGTAGCCGCCGTGGCCACCTGAGCTTATGGGAGAGTCGCACATCTACGGAGTAGTTGTATCGTACCAGTGAAGCTGAGGCTCGAAATGAGGACCAGCTTTCACTAACGTACTATTAGCTGGGTGCATGCAGCCGCTGGACGGGGGATTCGCTTGTCCACGGGTGGTGGTGGTGGAGAGGGCTACGGGTCGGAATGGGCGGTCGAGACCACGCGTCTCCTACCCTCCTACATCACGGGAAGGTAACGAAATTACAAGGCATTGGGGTCAGCAGTTGGTGCCACGCCAGTGGGTTTGCAGCCCTCCCAAGCCCGAGGTCTTTCAAAGTAGTCATGATCGGGTTCATTGCTGGCTTTGATACGGCAGTCCGAGTCTCCATTCCCACTGTAATACCTGGGAAGGCCGTGAGGGTTGTGGACCGCTTGCCATGGGTTGCTTCAAGGTATTGGTTTCCATACGCCAGACCTCAGCATTACTGATGACAACGCCGAGGACTTATGAACGCCAGAGCAAGCGGTGGGTTCGTTTGGGTGGCGTGGCATGAAGACATGCCGAGGCTGGGTTGCAGAGCATAGGACTGTGTTCAGAGGGCTGACGAGGCTTGTGTGGACTTGGAGAATGCCCGAATCAGAGCACAAGTAACAACGTGCTCGCTTGACGACCACATTCAAGGGTCCCAAGCAGCGATCACCAATCAAGCTTGGGTGTCTCCGCACACCCGGTCTAACGGTGTAGAGGAGTCGCATAGGGTCGAGCTTGTCGAGAGGGGCAATTGGCAGCGTCAGTGGACAGGCTTGACTAGACGAGGGTCGCGGAGAACGACTTGGGGCTCGGCTGTGCATGAGTGCGGGCGTCGTAGCACAGGGCTCCATCCGTCGCTGGTGACGGTCAGTCCTGTGCCCTCCGCGATGGAGAACCACGGCTTTGTGGAGGCCTTGACGGACTTGATGGTAGGCGTGGCATCTGACCATGGATTTCGTCTCATGTCGCGCTTTGTCTGCTTGCTTGGGCGCTCGCTGAGTGCGATAGTACCAGGGACTTTTGCGCCAAAGAGAATACGGTGGGCGAGTCAGGCAAGGCGGCAACCGATGGTATCTCAGCCTGATGGCCCGCCTCATTTGTGGTAGCTGTAAAGGCTCCCGGAGCTGATGCAGACTGAGAGGGGGGCCGGTGATTCTGACTACCGACTAGCGAGAGCTGGTACGGTGAGAGCAGGACGGTAGCAAATGCTTGACCATATCGAGACAAATAGGCTCAGAATGTCTCGAAGGCAAAGAAGCCACATCCAGTGCGCCCTGGAGATATCGAGGCGGGGGATCTGGCAGCCGGTGTGAACTTGAGGGAGGCAGCCACTGGACAGGGCCGGCAGGAATACCTACCTGGCGTCGCTACTCCGTAAAGGCAGGCAGGTGCTCCTAGGTCGATGCTGCCTCGGAACAACGAGTGCACCCAATGCCTCCCAACTGCCCAACAAGATTTAGTGCCGGGTCCATCAGGGGACGGCACTGGCACTCGTTGGCATTTGCTGGAACCCGTGGAAAGTCGAAGCTAAGGCATGCAGTGGTTGCTGCACTTGCAGTTCTGCGGTCCGTCAAATCCAGTCCAGCACCAAGACCAATGAAGAGACGGCCTGACTGCCAGCGACCCCGGCCGCACTCCGGATCCTCCGCCTCAATCGGGCATCAGTTGGTGCGTCAATTCCAGAGAAACCCTCTTGTCCACTGATAGCTGCATCCCGCCACCACGGTGCCCCCTCACGTGGGCGGCGTGAGCCTGTACCTTGTATCGTCAGAGTCTATGAAGGATCAATCCTCAGTCTGTGGAAGTTGCCAGTCAAGGCTAGTACCACCTTGCATTCCCTCTCATTATCACTGGCAGCGCATCTCAGGAAGTCTCCGTACTCGCACATCCATCCATGCACACGTACGCACACGCAACACCTTCTAGCCCCAAGAGAGCTGCCCCACCGTCCTGCCGCGAGCTCCAGTGCCACAGCCTCGCCTAAAGCCTCGAGGACCCCTTCACCCTTGGTCCTGGGTCCTTTTCCTTTTGGGGGTGTGGTCACTTGCTGTCCGTCGTGGCCTTCTCCTCTTGATCTCTTTTGTCTTCTCCTCAATCCTCCAGCTGTGATCCCTCATCCTCGGCCACAGCTGCTGTCGAGCTCATGCTCAGGCCACCTCCAGCCGCTCGCTGCTCTGCCGGCCTCAACTCCCTCCATTGACCCCCGCTACGCACCTGGTCCTCAGGTCCCAAGCTCCCACTTGCCCTGGCGACCCCCGCCATTCCGCCATTCCGTCTCGTCTTCGTGCCTGTCTACGAACACCCTCAAGGCCGCAGCACCAGAGGTTCCTATTGTCGATTTCCATCGATTCGTTCTCTCCCGCTTTCACAGCTGCTGGTCTGTGCCTGTGGTCCTGATTCCAACTTCCTGGTCTTGACTGGTTCCGCATCCCGACCCTAGGGCCCTGGCCCAAGGTGCTGCGCCAGCTCCCGTTAGGCTTGAATCCCCGATCCTCCGGCCTCGGCTCCTCGACCCTCGCAGACCATATTTTTAAGCCGAATCGACAATCACATCTCGATTGCTTGACGTCTCCCCTGAATCTCTTCCAATGCTCTGCTTTGGCACTTTTCCCGCCTGGTATTTCTAGATTTTGTCGCCGTTATCGGCCGTTACCGGCCGTTGCATGGCGCTGCCTGCGCTAGATGGAACCCTCGACTAAGAAGCGCAAGCTTGCACCCAAGATCTCCAATCCCAGCTCTACCTCAACATCTACGCTTCACTCACACGACAGCTCACACACGCACACTGCCGCGATACCGTACTCTGCTGAGCCGGTCAGTACCCTCGCCGACTGCTAAAATGCTATCCTCCTTTGGTCATGTTTGACTCACATGTCTCGAGCAGCAGTATCCTGTTCACGATGCGGCCACAACCGCTGCTGCCGCAGCCACCGCGCTGGCGTCAAACCCAGAACGTTATGACTTCGAGTCCTTTGCACGCCACCTTCAAGATGCTGCTATGCTGATACAGCGCCAAGCCGACGACGCGGAAAAGCCTCGAGGCCAGGCAAATGTCTCGGTGATGATGCTACGCTGGGCCGATGATCCTACGTCCGCAGCCGATATGGATGCTCTAGACCAGGTCTTACAACTCGATTACCACTATCACACACAAAGGTGGCTTATCTCTTCGGATGCCAATCCTACTCTACGACTAGTCCAGCAATTAGCATCTTTCCTCGAACATGCTCCCCGTCATCATTTACTCATCATATACTACGCTGGCTACGGGTTCCTCAGGTCTGATGAAGAACTGTATTGGGCAAGGTCAGTCTGTCAGAGATCGATTCTGAGCGCTCCGTTCTGGGTTACGTTGCCAAGTTTCCGCTTGTCAAGTGATGCTAACATTCTTGTGCAGTAATGCACGTAATGATGCAGCCAAGGTCAAGTGGGCTTGCATACGTTCTCTTTTGGAGGATGTGCAACAAGATGTTTTCCTGCTCCTCGACACCTGTGCCAGTCCTGATACTGTGGCATTGGGCCGTCATGGAACCAAACAAGGCATAGCAGCTTGCGCCCCCGATCGTGTGAATCGCGAGGAGGGTCGAAGCTTCACGTCATATCTTACGGATGCTTTGAGAAAGCTGGGAAACGGTCGGTCATTCAGTGTCCAACGGCTACTCGAAGAGATCAACAGCCAAAAACAGCACGTTAGCCCCGATGGTTCGAATTGCGTCAATGGCGTCACCGCAGCCGAAACGCCATTGTCAGAGCCCCTGTTCTTCACCCTGACCAAGGGTAGCGGCCAAAATATAACCTTGCCCACTGCAAGTCAATCTGTGGCGGAACCTGCGGACGAGACCGCCTCAAGCCAGGAGTCTAAATCGCCAAAGGTGGGCTCACTTACAGGTCTTCGATTCCATGAAGCCCGAGTGCTTGTTTGCACCACTTTCGTTGGCGAGGCCAGCCCAGATATGGGCTTTTACAACAAGTGGTTACAGTCAGCACCTTCGTCCGCCAGAAACATCATTGTCGAAGGCATGTTTTTAGGCCCGCCGACAATGTTGCTGATTTCCATGCCACATTCGATTTGGACCGTTGTGCAGCACGACCAGGTCTGTTGTTTCTTGGGATTCGTCAACTCACATAACATGCTGCACCTTTACCAACGCCTTATCAATACGGGTGACACGCAGTCACGATTCGCGAAGGTGGATGGTGGCATCAGGTCCGAAGACACGCGGGGAGCGGAAGCTCGTTCCCCTTCTCGGGTGAAAACGGATCCTGGCAGCCAAGAGACGTCGTTTTCACCGGTCACTTATCGCAATGGCATGTCAAGCAAGGAGACTCGGGGTTTCCAAGCGATCAACAGGTCTCCAGAAACGTCGTTCGGTGGCATCAAACCAAAGGACGAGGGTCAAGACTCAGTTGAGATGCAAGAAGCAGCGGAGCAGCTCAAAGCCTTGAGTCACGTGCGACATCGGAGTGACGAAACATCCTCATCGCACCCATCAGCAGACCGTCAGAGAACTACTTTACCGGATTCGATACCCGAGGTGCAACGGCATGAACATATCCGTCCCCTTGCGAACTCTCTTGACGGTGGAGAGGGAACAGAGCCGCACATCAGCCCTGGGGCCAAGGTCAAAGCGCCTAGGCGTGCTCTGCCCAAGCAGGAGACTCGATGCAACCACTGCACACACGCGCCGTTCAAAGACCACACAGCCCTTCGCAAACATATCCTTGCGGCCCATACTCGTCCCTTCCCGTGTGCTTTTTCGTTCGCTGGGTGCAACAGTACTTTTGGCTCGAAGAACGAGTGGAAACGCCACATTGCTTCTCAACATCTATGTCTAACATACTATCGATGCTCCTCCTGTTCCAAGTCAACGGCAGATGGAAAGGGTAACGAGTTCAACCGAAAAGATCTGTTTACGCAACATCTTCGGCGCATGCACGCCCCGCATGACATCAGGCGAGCTCTGCAGAAAGGGGAGGCGAAATCCGAAGCGGAATGGGATGCTCGGGTGAGGGAACTGCAACAAAGCTGTCTGGTCACCCGTCGACGTCCGCCACAGCATTCTGCCTGCCCGAAGGAGGGTTGCGGGATGACCTTCGATGGACCGAGTGCGTGGGATGACTGGACGGAGCATGTTGGGCGGCATATGGAAAAAGGCGAGGCGCAGAGGCTTGGAGTAGACGAGCTGCTAACAAAATGGGCACTTGAGGAGGGAGTCATCGAGCAGGTTGGCGATGGGGAATACCGTCTTACTGCGGCCAGCTCTGTCGGTGGTGGCGCCTACGGCAGCTCTTGGCCAAGCGAAAGGCACTCTCATGCCCGGCGTCGCAGCTCGGCAGCGGCACCGAACCATATCGACAAGTCACCGAAGGAGGAGGCCCCGGCAGAGGCGGAGAAGGCGACGGACCGGATGGACGTGGATCAGTGATGTATGAAGAAGATGGTGCTCGAAGAGGACGTGCTCACGCGCAGACCATGAGTGAGAGGCAAAAGCTTTGAGTTTCCGGGATGCGAGCGATTTGTTTGTTTGACATTGTTACGATACGGTACGGCACGAGATAGCTACGATGACGAAACACGATGACGATTCTCAATGACTACCTTAAGTTAGGGTGACCTTGGGCTGAACACGGTTGGCTACATGCGCACATGGAGTGGTTACCTTATGCTTCACAACAAGACATCCTGCGATCTCTGCAATGTTTGGCAGTAAGCCTTACAACCATGATGCGTTGATCTGAGGTGAGGGATGCTGAGATCGCAACACACGTGCCGTCACGAATTGATTCCATGGATGAAGGTGTCGCTATGCTGGTCTCGAGGGAAGTGCACGTGAAGGTGCCCGCGCCTGTCGCACCTCAATGCCGCGGTGTGGTATCTGTCCCTTCCAGAGTTCGGATGGCATCCGGGGCCAGAACAGCCCAAGAGATACAGAGCTGTTGTGCATACTATTGTTTCTGTTCCTGGATCGACGCGCTGAGTTCATGTCATCATCTAATCTATAGGCAACAATGATCCAAAACGACTGGCGTCGGGACCGCACGCCTCCGATTTCTCGCCGGCACTGGTGTACCCTGTTCCTTGTTAATGAGTTGGCAGTTGCCAGTCACGAGCGAGCCTTCGGGGGTAAGAGAGGCTAGTTACGGCAACGTACTGTGTCTGATGATGCTGGGTGATGATGTTGGGTAGTATCGTGTCTCTCAGGAACCAGCGCTAGGGGTGTGCTGCTGCGTCACATTGCCGACGCATCTCTCCGAAGGTGAATCTGGCCACGGACGGGCCTCTTGGTCGGCGTTGCCTAATCAGGACACGAAAGTCGGCTTGGAGCGAATCCCGACAACCAACGGTTCCTTTCCATTGTCTTGATCATATCGAGAAGCCTGGATGAAGTTACCTTGTATAGGGGCAGGGTCGTATACTTCGGCGCTTAACGGCAGCGAGGTTGCATCGAAACAATCAGCCAACCCGCTGACCCCATTCAGAGATCCCATGGCCCCTATAACCTGTTCGTGGCGGTTGATTAAATACCCTCCATCTTCATCCTGCCTCAGAGACCCCTGCATCGCCCGTGTTGCAGTCGGCGCCACGACTGTCCAAGTGGTAGATAGAGATCCCGTGCTCGGATCAAGGCTATTCCTGGAGGGAAGAGGCGGAGAGGAACGGAGTCTGATAGGCTGGTACGAGATGGTCTTCTTTTCCCGGTCTCTCTCGTGCTCGGATTCTAGGCTGGTATATATCCCAGGCCCTTGTGCTTTGTCGCTGAAGCCGGCAGGGAGAGGGACAAATGCGACTTTCTGCGTCCTTTTAAATAGTCTGCCTTTGCTCCATCCCTCTCTCTGTCTTCCGTGACTTGTCTTCATCGTACATGTTATGATCTGAACATGGCTTCGCGATTGCTCTTCTTCGTGGCGACGGCAGCAGCGCTCACTGTCGTCCCAAGCAACACCATCGCCGCCCGCGATATCTCAAGCTGCCCCGGCTACACGGCGTCCAACGTTGCGACTTCGGCCGATGGTCTAAAGGCAGACTTGTCACTTGCGGGAGATGCATGCGATGCATATGGGACAGACTTGGACGACCTCGTGCTTGAAGTGACGTACGAGACTGGTAGGTCACAAAGGAGACCCTGCAGATGCAACGACACATGTCCTTTGTACTGCGAACTCTATTCAAAGCAGACTGAATTGTTCACTGACGGATGCCATCTGTAGAGGATCGCATCCACGTCAAGATCCAAGACAAGGGAAACCAGGTCTACCAAGTCCCAGAGTCCGTCCTTCCACGGCCAGGTGGTAGCGCATCACCCGATGACAGTAATGTCCTCTTTAATTATACCACAGATCCTTTCAGCTTCACCATTACCCGCGCCAGCTCCGAGGAAGTCCTCTTCGACACTTCTGCCGCAGCGATTGTATTTGAGTCACAATACCTCCGTCTCCGTACTCGTCTCCCATCTGACCCGTATCTCTACGGCCTGGGTCCGCATAATGACCCTATGAGGCTGAAAACGGAGGGGTACACACGAACGTTCTGGAACAGGGATGCGTATGGGATTCCGACAGGGACGAATCTGTATGGCGATCACCCGGTCTATGTCGAGCATCGCGAAACGGGCGCACATGGAGTTTTGTTCTTGAACTCGAATGGCATGGATGTGGTGATCGACAAGGATGGTGATGGAGAGCAGTTCTTGGAGTACAACGCTCTCGGAGGGGTGCTGGACTTGTACTTCTTCGTCGGAGATTCGCCTGTTGACGCTGTCCAGAAGTACGGCGAGATTGTCGGACGGCCTGCTTTGACTCCTTATTGGGGACTAGGCTTCCACCAGTGCAAGTGAGTGCGAGGTCCTCGAAGAAACATTGCCACGAAAATGGACTAAACCTTGGAGCAGATACGGCTACCAGGATGCCTTCATGGTTGCCGAAGTCGTGTACAACTACAGCCAGGCCAAGATTCCACTGGAGGTCATGTGGACGGACATTGATTACATGGACCGCCGCCGTGTCTTCACCGTCGACCCAGATCGCTTCCCTCTGCCCAAGTTGCGCGCCGTTGTCGACTACCTGCATGAACACGACCAGCGGTACATCGTCATGGTTGACCCTGCCATCGCATATGTCGACTCGCCCACGTTGAACAGAGCTCTGGACGATGATGTCTTGCTGCTGAGGTCCAGCGGGTCCGCGTGGCTAGGCGTCGTGTGGCCTGGAGTGACTGTCTTCCCAGACTGGTTCGCCGAGAACATGACCAAATACTGGAGCAATGAGTTTGCCGTCTTCTTCGATGGCGACGAGGGCGTGGATATCGACGGGCTTTGGATTGATATGAACGAGCCCAGCAACTTCCCGTGCTACTTCCCTTGCGACAACCCGTATGCTTCGGCCAAAGGATACCCGCCCGATCCGCCGCCAGTGAGGAAGCCACCAAGGGAGCTGCCGGGTTTCCCATGCATACTTCAGCCAGATGGCACCGACTGCGATGATGGGGGGACTGCCAGATCATCCTCCAGACGTGGTCTCGAGTCCATATCAGAGCTAGGCCCTGTGGCTCGGGATCCCTCATTGTCGGCTGCCAGGGTATCTCCCGAGCCCAGACAGAATGAAGAAGGTGACCAGACTGGTCTCCCAGACCGGGACTTGCTGTATCCCAAATACGCCATTCACAACAAGGCGGCGTATCAGACTTCATGGAACGCAAACAGAGGCGGACTCTCCAATCGCACGGTCAACACCGACGTGATCCATCAGAACGGTCTTGCGGAATACGACGTCCATAACCTCTATGGCGCCATGATGTCAACAACATCATACGATGCCATGCTTGCCCGTCGTCCTGGTCTTCGCCCCTTCATCATCACTCGCAGCACTTTCCCAGGAACAGGTTCTAAAGTAGGCGTTTGGCTGGGAGACAACAGATCCAACTGGGATCTGTACCGGCAGTCAATTCGGACGATGCTAGCATACTCGTCAATCTTCCAATTCGGTATGGTTGGCTCGGATGTCTGTGGCTTCGGTGACAGCACTAACGAGGAGCTGTGCGCTCGCTGGGCAAGCCTGGGCGCGTTCCAGACCTTCTTCCGCAATCACGCGCAGTTTAAGGCGAGGCAGCAAGAGTTTTACCAATGGGCCAGTGTCGCCCAGAGTGCGAAGAGGGCGATCGAAGTCAGATACAGGCTGTTGGACTATATATACACGGCGCTCTGGAAGCAGTCGGAAGATGGCTCGCCGGCGGTGGTGCCCATGATGTACCTTTACCCAGAGGATAAGGGAACGTGGACCCTGGAGTCGCAGTATTTCTACGGACCAGGACTGCTAGTTGCGCCGGTGCTTCAGCAAGGGTCGACAAGTGTCGATGTGTATCTTCCTGGAGGGGCCGTCTTCTACGACTGGTGGACGCATAACGCCATCGAAGGTCAAGGAGTCAAGTACTCGGTCAAGGGGATGAACACGACAATGATCCCACTGTTCATCCGAGGAGGCGTCATCCTGCCGCTAAGAGAGAATTCGGCCATGACAACGACAGCGCTGAGGGAAGAAGCCTTTGAGTTGCTGGTGGCGCTGGACGGGTTTGGTAAGGCTACGGGTGAGCTGTACCTCGATGATGGCGAGTCTCTGGTGCAGCAGGGGTACACGTCTGTGAGTTTCACATATGAGAATGGTACGGTGAAGATTGAGGGCCAATTCGGTGACGAATGGCCCCTTGAGGTGGTCAGAGTGAGACTGTTGAGACCAGATGGGGATTCGACGGTGGTGGATGTTGGAGAGACATTCACGGACGAGGGAGAGATCCAAGTTTCGTGAAGTACCTTAGCTAGCCTAAGGTATCCTACCCTGTAGCCCACACCTGAAGTAGGTACCCTGCAACAACATCATCAAGCTTCCGATCTTATTCTCTTCTGCGCTTGACATGCTCGAAATGGCGTCTTGATTTCTATGGAAGCCGACACAAGATTAATCAAGTTTTCCGTCTCTGCTCTCGTTCTTCTGAAGCTTAGGTCCTGGTTGAACGCATGATTGTCATCAATCTCATCTATAAGGTACCTTACCTTGAATCGTAGATGTACCTTCGGGGGCCCACCTGATTTCGACCACCTCACCTCCTAAAACGATCAACTGCCAGCCTCGGTGGCTGTCGTGTTTTCCCGACTCCGATCCCTTGAGCATGAAAAGACCCAATCCAACATCAACACCTCCTATCGTCATCTCGTCCGACATTACTGATCATTTCTGGCAACCTCGACGACCCAGACCAGTCATTCCGCTATCTCGAACAAGCTCCGCGCCATCCTCAACGTCTGTAACGTCTTCAGCGCCACCATCTCCTTCGCCGACCGCTACATCCCCTGCCGCTCAGCTTGCGTCCCACAGTCTTCTTCAGCAGCACCAGGACAGGGAGCAGAGGCTCAGGCTGCAAGACCAGGAGCAACAGCGCCAGCAACGTCAGTTTCAATTGCTTCAGTTTCAACAGCAGCAGCAGCAGCAGCAGCAACAACAAACGTCACACCCGCAACAGCATTACGCACCTCCCATGAACGGCGTCAACGGCGCAAACATGGCCGTCGGCGGCATCCCCGGTCCCTCCCCTGCCGGCCACCAGGCTGAGCTTAATTACATCTATGGCATGGTTGAGGAGCTCAGCAAACAGCTCGCCGAGAACAGGAGGGTCACAGAAGATATCGTCAGTGGACTGGGAAGGGTGCGCACGCGCGCCCGGACGCAGGGCCAAGGTAACGACGAGTTCATCAACTCGGCATCTGAAGATATCAACGGTAAGTGGTGCACGCGTCGTTTCGCCTGGTTTTACTGCACAAAGCGCTGACTCGCCCTCAAAGGCCAGCAAGAGAACCTCGACAGCCTCATCTCCGTCCTCTCCGAATCCCTCGAGAAAGCAAAATACAGTCGCGATGCAAACGCCGCCCTCCTCACCCAATACGCACAGGCCTTCACCGTCATGCTCAAGCAAGTCCACGAGTACAAGACCAAGCATGTCGCCGATGTCGCCTTATGGCACCGCTCCTACCGGAGCCAGCTTGACGATGCGCGCCGAGAGAACAGTCGCCTTCGAGAGCAGATATGGGAGATGCAGGCACACGCGTCGGTAGCCAACGAGCAGCTGAGGAAGTTCCGAGCCAAGTATGACGAAGATGAGGAGAGATGGAAGAGGAGGGTGGATGATAGAGCAGCGAGGCAGGAGCTGCGATTCTGGAAGAGGATGGCGATGCCGGAGTTGGAGGATGATGATTCATATTGGAGTGACGATGACGATGTCGTTGATCCGGCGGAGAAAGAGAGGCTGGCGGAGATGGAGAGAAGAGCTCTACAGGAACAGGGTGCAGAAAGTCCAGGAGACGAGGACGGCGAGGAGCACCCACATCTTCGACAAGAGCACCTCGGTGGCTTGAGCCTCATGGGCATGGGCGGAGTTCCCATGCAAAGGGGCGAGTCGCAACAACAACAGCAGGGTCTCCCACCGCCACTGGGACAGGGCATGCCCGTCCCACCACCTCGGCCGGGAAGCGCAGCGTCAAGCACAGGATCAACGGGGCCGTGAAGAGCGGCGCCTGGGGACTGGGCTGGAACACGAGGAAGCGCGGCCGATGAGGTGCCGGATTACATGGGCGAGGAGATGGCCAAGATTGCGCAGCAGACGCAGTGGCTAGAGCAGGCCAGATATTGGGGGGCGCGTGTCGGGCGTGCAAGGAAGTGATGAAGAGAGTTAGATACCACAACATGGCGTAGCTTACCTTCCGTGAACAAGTACATTTTATGTCGATAACGCACTTGAGAATGCCGGTCCCACTGACAAGTGATAGCCTCTCACCAGGCACGAGATCTCCGTCAAAGGGAACGTGCTCCGTGATTGTACATTCCTCTTCCCTTAACTCCATCAATGATACCCTATGCGGCCTTTGGCCACGCCATGATTCCAATCTGCACTATGCATCCTGCACGAATTCTTCCACATCTGCCCGCTAGTAACCACCCTGTTCTCTTCTGTGATCCCCATCCCCATCCCTCTTCGCCTCCGCCGCCTTTTCCCCAGCCTCCTTCATCCCCTCCTCATCACCTCTCAGCTTCGCAAAGTAAGCTTTGATGTCCTCAGCACCGACCGCCTGTCCACTCTCCGCAAATTGACGGAAGAACGGCTTCAGCTGCTCCTTGAGGTGCTGGTACGCCATGACGCCTTCGATTGCCCTTACACGATCCACGTTTCGCAGCGCACTCTCTCCGCGTTCGAGGAGGCTACCGCTCCCGTGTGTGGAACCTCCGCCATTACGGCCGTCTCCGGCGTTGGAGCCGTCGCCATCGGACATGGGTGGCTCGTAGACTTCCTCTTCCTCGAGAAGTTGGGGGTGGGCATTGAGGTGCAGGTAGCAGTCTTTGCAGTGACAGAAGTGTTCGCGGAAGTCTTCTTTGAAGAAGAGCGAGAAGCGACTGGAAGGGGGTGGTGTGTTGAGATTTGGGAGCTTGCAGTCGGGTAGGTAGGTGGTAGGAGTTGCTGTCTCAGTAGACGCCGCTGGAGTCTCGCCCAGCTCTGCATTGCCGTTTGTTGTGACATCAGTCTCGTTCTTGATGCGCTTAGCCTCGCTCTGATCGTGGCCATCGTCTTCTGCCTTGCGCTTCTTCTGGGCCCCATCTGCTGCCTCACCAGTTGTGGCTTCATCATTGATTGCCGTTGCTGAGGCGGCATCCTTCATGCCGCCATCGAGGAAGACCGGAGTAAGAAAGCCGGCAGTACCGGCATAGTGCTTGATCCAAGGATTTGATTCCACGCACTTGTAGCAAATGAAACTTTCGAAACTCTCCTCGTCTGGGAAGCCTGGTGGCAGAGGCGGCTCATCCTCCTCTTCTTCATCAAACATATCATCCTTTGTCCCCTTCGTCTCAGGCTTCGTCTCGGCAGTGCCCTCTGCGTCCTCTGATATCGTGGCTAGAGCACCATCTCCATTGGTAGGCGCACTGGGGGATGCAGACTTCTTTGGCTTCTCCATCTTCTCAAACCATTGAGGGCCCATTCCGACCAAGCAGCCTGGGTGATACCAATCCTCGCCGCAGCCGCCCGTTTCCGCCGTCCCGAGGCCGAGGCATTGGAACATAGTGCCCTTCTGCTGGAAGGGATCATAGTCGCATTCACAGCCGCAGAAGCGGTTCTTGAAGTTGTGATTGTATTTGTTGTTCGCATCAGGTTCTTCGGAGTGAACGTCACCCTGAAGATTCGTCGCAGAATTGGTTCGCAGAGTGCATGGGCTCGTCGATGGGATTCGCTTCGTGCCACAGTCGCAAGTGAAGTTACGCTTCTGAAAGATCTCAACCAGGGTGTGCTCGCCGTGGCACTGAATGGAGCAGGCATAGCAGACACCGGCAGGTGTCCACGAGTCGGAGGAGGTTGTGGGAGGAGGATTGCAGGTCAGACAAGCGAAGATGTTCTGTCTCAGGGGACCGAGAATATTCGTGCAGCTATCGATGCTCTGAAGTTTGGGTCAGTCTAGATGTCGGCCAGGTGTAGGAAGATTGGTGAAGGTCTTACGTATGGCAGGGCCTCGCGCGCATCAGCCTCGAGGATCTCCTGTGATCGAATAAAGCTATTACATTTCAGTCTTTGTCTTTCGCTTGCGCCTCACGTGCTGAAGTAGCCAAGATTTACGTACTCCGCGGCAGTTTGTGAAGTTTCCGAGGTCGTCGACTGCTGCGAGAAGCTATTGCTGCGCACGTGCTGCTCCGACTTGCCACTATCCGCACCACCGTTGGCAGCTGAAGGACCCGTTGACATCTCTTTGAACTCTGTGATAAAGTATAGGTCGAATTCCGTCTTCGCGAGATGAAATTATCGTGATTGCTTGCGTATTTGTGAATGGCGCAAAGATGATGTCGAAGCATACATAGGTGGAGCGTAGAGCTGCAGTAGCTGTAGGTAGAAGGTGACAGTATTACTGGCCAGTCAATGACCTTATTAGCGCTGCAATACTGGGAGCTTATTATGTCGCCCGGTGTAGCCACATGCCTGCACTTTGCGCGTGCTGACCCAAACTTGGACTAGCGGACCACTTAACGCGTGAGACGCGTCTCGACACGCGAACCTGTGAAGAAAGAGGAGAAGCGTGAAATGATCAGACGCAACCTACAAGGGAGGCCCCTCTTCGTTCTGGTCTCGCTTCTGTGGCAACAATCCATCCATCTTGCCCTCTCCATACCAATCCCACGACTCCCACCTGGCATCTGAACACTACACCAGCCTGCATTGCCATACTTTTCACATAGGCACATTCTCCGCTCTACTTGACGTTCGAATCGACATAGACACAGACCATCGTGACCGCCGCGTCACATCGGCGCTACCATGAGGTGAGCCTCACTCTGTCGGCTACGGTGCAAAGTGCAAGCCATGCTAACGAGGCCTCCAGTTCTCCTCTTCGTGACAACCCCTCCTCGGCCAATCGCGGCCTTGGACCCCGTGCCAACAGAAAGCGCTCTCGCACCGGCGGCGATGGCTCCTCTCCTATGGCTCCCGGCTCGAGCCCGATGCCTTCCTCGCCCCCAGCAGCCTTCAACATCGCGCACGGCGGTGATGATGACGACGACATTGAGGAGGAGGCAGACGAAATCCAAGATGATCTGGATGATGTTGATGAGATGGCGGATGACGATGTCGACCTCTTCCGTGAGGGCTTCGAAGGCGACTACATCAGCAAAGAAGACGACAGATACGAAGGCATTGACCTTGATGATGAGGGTGAATACGACGAGATGGAGCTTGGCGACCGTCGGCGCCTCGAAGCTCAACTGAGCCGACGCGACAGAGAGGTCGCGCGCAGGCAACGGATCCCAGCCGCTTTCCTGCCAGGCGATGATGAGGATGGCGATATCGATCTCACAGCTCAGCCCCGTCGTCGCCGCCACCACTACGACGAGGACCCTGACGAGGCCATGGACGCCGACATCATGGATGAGGAACTTTCCCTTGAGGCGCTGGGAGATGTGAAAGCGGCAAACCTGACGGAATGGGTGGCTACCGCACCCGTTCAGAGGACCATCAAGCGCGAGTTCAAGGCTTTCTTGACCTCCTATACTGACACATCTGGATCCTCCGTCTACGGTAACCGTATTCGAACACTTGGAGAAATCAACGCCGAGTCACTCGAAGTGTCATACGAGCACCTCTCGGAGAGTAAGGCCATTTTGGCGTACTTCCTCGCCAACGCACCTGCGGAGATCCTCAAGTTGTTTGACCAAGTTGCCATGGATGTTGTTTTGCTGCACTACCCAGACTACGAGCGCATTCACTCCGAGATCCACGTTCGGATCTTCGACCTGCCTGTCCACTACACTCTGCGCCAGCTCCGTCAATCCCACCTCAACTGCCTCGTGCGTGTCAGCGGTGTCGTGACCCGTCGTAGCGGTGTCTTCCCTCAGCTCAAATACGTCAAGTTTGACTGCTCCAAGTGCGGTGTCACATTGGGCCCGTTCCAGCAGGAGTCAAATGTCGAAGTCAAGATCAGCTTCTGCCAAAACTGCCAGTCTCGCGGCCCTTTCACCGTCAACTCAGAAAAGACCGTCTATCGCAACTACCAGAAGCTGACTCTTCAAGAGTCGCCAGGCACTGTTCCTGCTGGTCGTCTCCCGCGTCATCGTGAGGTCATTCTCCTGTGGGATCTCATTGACAGGGCCAAGCCCGGTGAGGAGATTGAGGTGACTGGAGTCTACCGTAACAACTACGATGCTCAGCTCAACAACCGCAATGGCTTCCCGGTCTTCGCTACGATCTTGGAGGCAAACAATGTCGTCAAAGCTCATGACCAGCTGGCTGGTTTCCGCATGACGGAGGAGGACGAGCAGAAGATTCGCGCTCTCGCACGCGACCCCAATATCGTCGACAAGGTCATCAACTCGATGGCTCCAAGTATCTACGGCCACACCGACATCAAGACCGCCGTGGCGCTGTCACTATTTGGTGGCGTGGCGAAGACGACCAAGGGCGACCATCACGTTCGTGGTGACATCAACGTTCTTCTGCTCGGTGACCCGGGTACGGCCAAGTCTCAAGTCCTCAAGTATGTCGAGAAGACGGCGCACCGAGCAGTCTTCGCGACTGGTCAGGGTGCCAGTGCCGTGGGTCTGACGGCTAGTGTTCGTCGTGACCCCTTGACAAGCGAGTGGACGCTCGAGGGTGGCGCACTGGTGCTTGCTGACCGAGGTACCTGCCTGATCGACGAGTTCGACAAGATGAACGATCAGGATCGTACGTCTATCCACGAAGCTATGGAACAGCAGACCATCTCGATTTCCAAGGCCGGTATCGTGACGACGCTCCAGGCTCGCTGCGGTATCATTGCGGCAGCCAACCCCATCGGTGGCCGTTATAACTCGACCATTCCCTTCTCCGCCAACGTCGAGCTGACGGAGCCTATTCTGTCACGTTTCGACGTCCTTTGCGTTGTGCGCGATACTGTCGAGCCTGAAGAGGATGAGAGGCTGGCGCGGTTCATCGTTGGATCGCACAGCCGCAGTCACCCGCAGTCACAACCAGGCATGGATTCGATGCAAGTTGAGTCCGACTCCCTTGGCGGCGAGACACAGAGGTCAACGGCAGCGAAGAAGGACATTAGCGACATCCCGCAAGAACTTCTGCGCAAATACATTGTGTACGCACGGGAGCGATGCAAGCCCAAGTTGTACCACATGGACGAGGACAAGGTAGCGAGGCTGTTTGCGGACATGCGTCGCGAGTCACTTGCCACAGGAGCATACCCGATTACTGTAAGTCAAAGTTCCGGGAGCCAAAATTGGCCCCTAATCCATCCGAAGGATCTGTTTTGCTGACTCAGTGCTTGCAGGTCCGTCATCTTGAGGCGATTATCCGCATCAGCGAGGCATTCTGCCGCATGCGCCTGTCGGAGTACTGTTCAGCACAGGACATTGACCGTGCGATCGCAGTGACGGTGGACAGCTTTGTGGGCAGCCAGAAGGTGAGCTGCAAGAAGGCGCTGGCGAGAGCGTTTGCCAAGTACACATTGGCGCGGCCGGGAGCCGGGTCAGGGAAGAGCCAGTCGCAAGGGCGGAGGCCGAATGCAGTGATGGCTTAAGGGATGTTGGTATTGACGTGATGTTGCATGAAGGGCTGATAAAGACGGCAAGGGCTATTTGCAGAGGCTATGTTTGTCTGCGTCTTTGATACTCTGGAGTTATTTGTTACTTTACAGTCAAGGCAGAGCGACGACTCCTGCTCGCTTGGGATGGGGTGATAGATGTATGGATTGTAGTAATGATGCGATGCTCAATACCTGTTGCGACTGTACCAACGACATGTGTACTATCCCGCCGGCTTTATGACAAGCAACCCCGAGACAAGTTTGTAGGTTGTATCAAGTCAAGCGAGGGTTTGCTGCATGAGCTCAGCCGAGCTGAAGTGGCGACAGGGCGTCAAAGAAGCGCGGCGCAGCAGCATCCCTGGACGTCGGGGCGGCGCAGAGAGAGCCGCAGTAGTAGTGCCAACGCCTTGAAAGAACCCGAAATAGCGGCACATCGCAGTGGAGACTATCCCATACACAGATGCTCCCGTCAGCCGCGGAGGTGCGGTATGGTGTAAGAACTAATCCGGACGTGCAGTGTTAAGTCCTTTCAATCTCCCATTTCACTTACTGCCGGGGCCATCCGTGGCGGGTCTGGCTCGGAGAAGACGCGCTCTGGTTGGGGGGGGGGGGGGAGGAATATTTAGTTGTAGGAACAAAGGGACGGGATTGAACGCCACCACGACCAGGTTGGGATAACGTGGGAATTAGCGGACATGGGGATCTGATGAGATGAGGGAGAGAGGCAGGCTCTTTGTAGTCGATTCAGGTGCCGATGCATGGAGGTTGACGCGTGGACCTGGTAGTTGATGGGCTGTACGAGTAAAGAACTTGGCGGGATTGCAGGCGAGATTCGTTATAGTAATTTGGTATAGGCATGGGGGAATAGCGATCCGGTATCTTGCTGTCTTCAAGACATGCTGCTTCAAGTCTTGATGAAAATGACATGTGGTCGCGGGGTGAGTTCAAGCACTGAGATCAGCTGTACAGCGCAGACAAGACGATGTCATTGAGTCAGTCCTCCCAACGAGAGGAGATGAAGCCAGTACTCCGTACAGGACGTGCGTGTCTAGTCTTGCCTGTGCTTACATGCCATTTCCCAGGATCCATGCCATCCCTGCCATCCATGTCCACATGCACTGCACACCGCCCCCCCCTCTATCCTGTTGGCTGAACGGGGGTCAGGCAATCCCTGCCACTCTTGGAAGCTTGGAGGACTGAAAACAGCCTTATTTCTGATTTACTGGGGAATCATGCCGGCCACTTTGTCAAGGCAGAAGGGGAACAATTTTCGAAGAGTGTTATGTATTATGTGAGAGCCGTGTGGTGCTGAGTGTGAGTGTGAGAGTGTGGGTGAGCGTGGCATCCCTTGCTCTGGCGCTCTGTTGGTGGGATCGGGAACAATTGAGCACAGACACAGACACAGACACATACACATACTGATCTGTCAATAGACTACTTCTCTGCGCCCCCCATCTCTGCACAAAATGTCTACAAGGTCTGCAATGCCTGCAGTGTCTCCAGTGTCTCCAGTATCTAAATGTAGGGCTATCCCGGGCTGTGGCTGCGGCTGGCTTATGCCTTGCATAAGGTACCGTGTGCGCCTCTGATCGTACCCATCGTACTCCGTACCTTTGGTCTTTGATAGTTCATACCTAAAAAAAATCACACAAGTCTCCTCTTATTCTTCATCCGATTTGATGACCATTATACTGCATCCGGCTGTTGGTGGCTGTCCTTGCGACGATCCTGATAATATTACCTGCGTCGCACACCCCCGCCAGCCTTGCAGCGACCTCCTCCTCCTCCTCCTCCTCCTCGTCCACCATCTCCATCTCCATTACCAGCTTCGATCACTCCTATTTCTACTAATCATCAAAAGCATATCTCTCTCGGGTACACGCATTCCCGTCCACCATACTGCATTGTCATCTTTAGCGAGCAATTTCCATTCATCCTTTTGCCACCTTCTTCCCTCTGATCTTTCTTTCTTCCTTCCTCCATCTTCGCACCACCCACCATCATCCCCAACCTGAGCCGTCTTGGCTACGGACCAGGGTCTTCAACCACACTCGACAGTCCCTGGAACTCTTCTCATCCTCGCATGTCTTGAACATATAGACCTCTCGACGCCTATCCTACTCTTCAATCATGGCTGAGAACCATCCATTGAGACGACTGAGGTCCCAAGACATGGACGAGCCCGTCTCTGCCGTCTCCCGCTCAAATTCCCCAACTCGTCGCGTATCCGGCCTCTACGAAGATCTCTCTGCCATGTTCTCAAGTGAATCGCCTCAGTACGAATCACCAGACCCTGCTGCACCCGGTGGCGCTGCACCAGCCTCCACAATGGACGACGACACTCCATCATCACCACCATCCAATGCCGCCCGTAGAGAGAGCGGCCTGCGTCGCGTCCCCGTCGGCTCAAAATCCACCACGACGTCTCCCGATCTAACTCGACAGGCCTCAATGTGGTCCATTGCCGGGGATGAAACACAAGCAAACGCCTCGAGACCGCTCTCACCCGCCTGGGACAACATCTCGTCGCCATGGGAGAACAGGCCAGCCATCTCACATGCCTACAGCTCCGTATCATTACAGGATCGCATAGAAGAGCCCATGCACAGGGAAGTGCCGGCACAGAAGACAGAAAAGTCATCAGGCCCGCGGGTCGTCTTCTCAGAGACCGTGTCAGTATCAAGCTCAGAGAACCAGACACCACAGCCCAGGACGTCTGAGCAGAACGATGTTGAAGATCGAGACGAGGAGTTTGACAATGAGCTCTTCTACTCAAAGTACAGTACGTCTAGATCATACTCTTCCGCAAAGAAATCTTGTTACTGATAAAGTCGACAGACGAGCCCCCCAGCTACTGCCGCTCCCATGGCGACATTTACACCAACCGCTTCTCCTGGCTCTCCATCACAATCTTCGTTCTCAGCGTCTACTCAACCGTTCTCAGCGGTCTGTGGCTCGTCACCGCCGTCGTCCAGCCTCGCTGGGGCCACCGCATCGCATCCAGCGGCAACCTCATCCCTGCTACCGCCACTCTTGTCACTGCCCTCCTCGCAAAGACAATCGAGCTGTCCTTTGTCACCGTCTTTGTAGCGTTCCTGGGTCAGGTACTTACGAGAAAGTCTATCCTGCGCAAGACGAGGGGCATGACGTTGGCGGAGATGACGATGAGGAATTGGGTGTTCCAGCCAGGTTCACTCATCACGCATTGGGAGACCATCCCGTACGCGGGACTGACATTGATGGGCGCGCTCGCACTCACTGCTACCGTCGCGTCCATGTTCTACACCACAGCCTCGGACGCCATGGTCTCTCCCAAGCTCAAGTACGGCCGCTGGGAGCATAAGGAGCTGCAAGGCTACGTCCGCTCATCCTACGCCAACGCTCTCTATGTCGGAGAGTCCTGCCACTCACTGCTCGAGAAGGAAGACGAGGTCAACCACGCTTTGTCCTGCCTCAGTGTGCAATTCTCGGGTCAGTCCTACCGCGACCTTCTAGGATTTATGTCAACTTGGGAGGAATTCCAGCAATCGAACTCGCCTCGGGGATCGCTCAGCAGCAGGCCATCCGGCTCCACTCTCCTTTACGACAACACCACCCTCAAAGCGTCGTGGATCGAGACTCAGCACAGCGATATCGAGGCACTTTATGAGGAAAAAGGTCGCATCATCAACAACGTCACCTTGGCGTACCCTCACCCTGGGCTGTACGCCGCAGCCACAAACAAAGAAAACGGCATCCTTCAGCCCGTTGATCTCGGCGGTGTCGGCGAGTACAGCATTCATGCCGGTGTGGCATCGCCAGCTGTGAACGTCATGTGCGTCAACATGGCAGAAGACGAACTCGAACCCCTTGTCTACACTAAGTGGCCGGACGCAAGGACCAAGAAGACTGGCGTGGGGAATCAGAGGACCGGTGTCGATGACTGGTTTGGCGACGTGCCGCAGCCACTCGATGACGACGACGAGGACGTCTTCCTGAACAAGACGGTAGTCGACGACATCTTCCGCTGGGGTCCCAAGTATGGCCGACGACCGCCAGTCTTCCAGCTTGTGAGTGCAACTGCCCTATGTATGTCACTCGAGATGTCACTAACAGTGCTGCCCAGTACCCTGCCGACTACAACATGGTCGTCAACTCCTCCGTCTACGCATCCGACTCCATCTATGTCATGGGAAAGAGCCCATTCTTTGACAACTACACCATGTGTGAAATGAAATCATGGATGTCTCCCAACTGCTCCAGTCGCTTCGACGTGTCCGGACGCTCCGGGGCAACGATGAAGGCGCACTGCGAAGACCCGAGCGACGAGGACAGCTACAAAAACTCATTCCCCCCGGACACCGAGTGGTCCGTTCCCGTTATGGACTGGAAATGGATTGCCGACGCCTGGCGATTGTCGATGGATCTGAGCGGCGGAACGTACAATAACAATGGCTCCAACGCTCGGATTCTCACACAGCTCGCCGTCTCCGAACCCTCGTTCCCGAAAACCCTTCCATCTATGGCAGAGGCCCTTGCCGTTTTCGCCTCCTCAACCGGCGTTCTCAGCGCCATTGACGCCCCTTTCGTCCACTTCTGGGGCTACGAGGCCGAGAACAACATCCTCCCCGCCCCCGGCCAGATCGAGCGCTTCAACGCCACCCTCCGCACCCAGCAGTACACCTCCGGCCACGTCAGCGAGTGGCACAAGCTCTTCTACATCATCCTCGCCCTGGTCTTCGGCATCAACTGCTTCTGCCTCGCCTACCTCCTCCTCCGCTCCGGCCTCGTCACGGACTTCACCGAACCCCAGAACCTCTTCGCCCTCGCCGTCAACAGCCCGCCGAGCGAGCAGCTCAAGGGGAGCTGCGGTGCAGGGCCGCAGCAGAGGGACTTGGTCGTACCGTGGAGGGTGGCGTACGCGCCGAGCGCCGAGCATTATTTCTTTGAGGAGGCGAATGCGGCGCCTTGGAGAGGGAAGTATGCGGGGACCGGGTTGAGAGACGGAGATGAAGGCGCAACGGTGCCGGAGAGGAAGAGGAAGGAGAGGACGGGACTATGGCAGAGGCTGGGTGTGGGTAAAGGAAAGGAGAGTAAAGCAACCCCGGTGAGGGAGGCAAAGACGAGCAAGAGCAGTTACAAGAGGCTGAGCTCCTTGTCGAAGAGGAACACATGGTTATAGACGAAAAGGAGGAACAGCATTCTTTTTCTCTCAGCAGGCGATTGATTAATTCGACAATTCACGTTGTGTCTTGCAGACCATTCAAGAGCATTGCTCCTGAGGTGACGCGCAACATCGCATATTGAACCGAGTCTTTCTTGAGCAGTTCATGCTTCTGGCCAGATTGTGGTTACATCACTTCTCTCATCCATCTCCCTTTTCTGATGGTTAATCGAGTGGTCAGTATGGTCCAACCCCTCCAGGTCACCTTCCACATTTCCAGAGTTCTACGACACATACGGCGACTTGAATATGGGTGGTATCGGGTGGCAGCCCTTGATAGTCCAGAAATGCAGCATCATGTGTCTATCACATGAACATCGAGAATGGGGCACCTTGCAGCGGTCTCATGATTTCTAAGCCTCCTCTTGCACAAGGCTCTCTTACATGCTGAGCGTCCGGCAAAGCCTTCTCCAGTGAACCATCCGCACAAGGCGTCCAGACGCCTGCGTAAAGCCGAAGTGGTAGACTCGCATTTGGGCAGCCACCAGCCACCCTCAAACTCCATCCCGCGAGATAAGAGCAGTAGTGACGTCGTGAGCTCCCTCCTAAGGGGGCCATTTCTCTGATTTGTCGATCCAGGTCCAGCCACCCGTGTCCGCCTCATTTGCACGAGTGGTTGCGCCGTGGTCTGATGTGACGTACGCGGGGTACATGAGCCAGCAAATCAAGAAAACGGCCCTTCCCGAAAGTCGAGACGCGCGTCGGAATTGTGGTTTCGTGATGCCCTGGTGTTGTATAAAGTCGAGGGGGGCCCCGCCTCCTAGTAGACCAAGGTAGTCGAGCAGATCCACAGCATTGAAGCATTCTGAATACGGCACTGAGGTCAGACAGCAACTCAGTGCCTTGAACGCAAACTTACAACTTTGAGCAACCGCCGCAATGATGATCTTCGTGAGCCACTGCACAGTCGCCATGGTGGGCTGCACCTTGTGCGGGAAGTGTGCGAAAGCACCTGTTGTGATGACAATGGATCAATGTCGACCGAGGGCATCTCGACAGTCGTCGACAATCATGCCGCCCCCTTGCTGAATTGTTATAATACACCTTTCTTGTCATGGAACCATTCGAATTATACCTCTCCTCAATCATTTCCTCGGCCATACTACAAGCCTGCAGTTGCTGGTGGCGGAGTTCACACAGGCGACAGCGCTGGTCCAAGTGCAGCACAGTATCCAAGAACCATAGCACCATTGTTGCTGAGCAGGGAATCATCGACTATTGATGAAAACGTGTCGATCTCGCATCCTTGGCCCTGTACATCCTGTGCAGCCCGTTTCAGCAATTTGGACAAGCTTCTGTAAGTCTTTCCCGCCGCACTTGCTGGGGCCAACGCCTGTGGTGACCGTTCACAGTGATCACGTAGAAGGACGACACTTATCCTCAGAGTGTGCGAGCAACAGGCCCTTCCACTGCAGCGCTTGCGACACGCAGTGTAAGGATCGGAGGAGCTATCGTCGGCACTTGACAACGACAAAGCAGCATCTCGTCACCGTTGTCCAGTGCAGATGCGACAAGCCGTTCCGCAAAGACAAGTTTCGAGGACATGTTTCTCAGGGTCTTTGTATTGGGAGCGCGCCATACATGTGCTCGTGCGGACATCAAGTCAGCAGTCAACAGATACCTGCAGCGGCAGAAATGTTAGCACACATCTTCCTTTGTGGGCGTGGAAGGCGGGGGAGACCAAAGAAGGGACCATGAACGAAGACAAGAGGGGGAACAAATAGCTACAACATGAAATGCAAGGCGGCTTCAGATACACCGCCCGACGATCGGACGACAGCCTTCCCTCTCCTTTGAGGAGTGGGGGAGGCTAATACCTCGCTTCGGTAGACGAGGGTCCTTTGTTGAACACGGAGCCTGCCTGTGGGACCATCGAGGTTCAGGCCAACAAGGCTTCTGAGCAATGTCTCCGAAAGATCAAATCGTCAACTATCTGGGAACATGACTTGCCCTGTCGCCACGAGTCGGGAGGGAATGGTCAGGATGACTTGACGGGCAAAGCCACGCCGACTGTTGACATGAAGAGGACCACATGGAACAGAAGTACAGAAAATTAAGAAAATCTCGGGTACGGGCCGGGACCTTGAGTATCCCACGAGCTTCTTGCTCAAGGCCATCAGCTTGTGCTTTCTCCTTTGTTGGGGGCTACAGAGAAATGCAGGAGGATGGGATTACAACTCACCACTTTGTACCAAATCGCTGCTCGTGCTTCAGTTCAATCAAAGAAACCAAATTGCCTTTACAGATCTCTGAGAGTCATGGTCTTCACGGTGACTGTCTGCTGCCACTCGTAGGTCATCATTGACGAATCGTGCCTGTGGTTGGTTCTGAAGGGCCTACCGGCTGCTGGTGGCACCTGCCGCTCTTGCCTGAAGGCAGGTGCTCGTGTTCAGCACATCTTGACTCGTCCAGACGGCAGGCACTACCTCGATCACCTGGAAGTTCTAGGTACTACTACTATAGTATAGTCTCAGAGAGCCTTCTGAAGCCGCCCTCAGGCGACTTTTCCCCCCATCTGTCATTTTCTCCTTGCCGGCTGCTCACTCTACTCCCAACCTCGTCTCTGGGCGTACATAACCCAAGCCTGCTATTCACAGACCAGCGCCATCAGGACGAATCCACATAGAAGATTGCAAGAAGTCGAAGGTCCTTCGCGGTGACCGATATGTCCGACTACTACGACGGTGGGGCCTCCGATTGGGACTGCTATTCGGACTGCGGTTCATTGGACTATGATTACGATTCCGTTGAGCACTGGCCTGATGCTGATGAATACCGGGGAGACCTTGTGTGCTGTTCTGACAACCGCTCTAATGGAGATGACTATTCATCGTCCTCTGGTTTTTCTGCTTGCTCCGACGATGAGGGCATTGGCAGAGATGAAAGGAGAGCTCTAGATTCACACGGTGATCATGACAACGGCAATCGCCACCATGACCACCCTCAAGCGTACGAATACAACAGTCAAGAGCATTTCGCCCGTGCACAGCTTGCTCATGGTTACGACGGGTCTGAAGACGGGCAAAGTGATCGGAGTGTGTCCACTTGTGACGAACATGGAAACTGCCACTGCGAGGAGTGTGATCGTTCGTTTGAAAACGACAACAATCTCCGAATGGTATAGTCTTGATGCCCATTGAGAAGTTCTTCTACTCTACTCACTCACTTCCCTCGAACAGCATATGCACTCGGCACGCCATCGGGAGACCTCAGTTGACTGCCCATGCTGCGATCATACTGCGGGAACTGCCACTGGTCTTGCTCATCACCTCGAAGGAAGGGCGTGTCGGGGAGCCCCTATGGATCGCCTCCAGCTCCATGATGCTGTTCGACGATATGACACGCAGGATGTCATATCGCACCGTATCTTGGATCAAGGCCGCAATGGCAGCCATGAGTCTGCCTATGGGCCAACTAGGAGGACATGGAATCCGGCCAGTCAAGCTCTTGAGTCGACTTCCAGTCAGCGACCTTCGCTCCGTCCGCATCAGGATTCGCCAGCTCGTCAGCAGTTACTTTACCATTGTCCGGGACAAAACTGCAAGCGAGAGACTTCCACTCTAGCTGGTCTGATCAATCATCTCGAGAGTGAGAGCTGTGGCACCACGACCTTCTCGGATGTCCAGAGGTACGCACAACAGTTCACTCAACGCTAATTGATGGCCACATTTCCACAAACGGCGTCTCGTCCATAGCATTTGGGCCACCCAACTATGAAAACCAAACTGACATTGTCTTTCGAATTCGTCGACACTCCTTGCGCTCCTTGCACTCCTTGCTATATGCCCATACTACTCTTGTTGGGCCTATTTATTGCATCATCTCTAGCAATTGAACGCGACCAGACAAGTTTCATACAAGCCAGCCAATCGCATGCTGATGTGGCACGTGCCCTATCTACACTCAAGTGGAGGCGAACAGGTCTTGCCGGGACATCTGGTCACGAGAACACACAAAATGTCATGGAACAGAGGTTGCTTTGATCTTACATGCATACTAAATACTGAAGGAGGTGAATCACAAGAATACATCATACTAGAAAAGCCTATACAGCATTGTTCTTCTCGTAGTGGCCACTCTCGACCTCTCGCTCGCCAGGAGAGCCGTTCTTGCCACCATTAGACCACTCATCATCAGCATGGCCAGCGCCTGGGTGGGCGATGCTCTGTCGGTGCTCCCAGGTCTCTTTGGGCTCCCATTTTGTAGACTGAGAGGCAACCGAAACCTCCTCGTAGAGCTGGTCGACCTGCTCGAGAGACAAGCCCTTTGTCTCGTAGATGAAGAAGTAGACAAAGGCAATGCAGATGAAGCAGCACCCGAACCAGATGAAGAAGATCTTGGACTGGAGGTTGGCGTATCCATGACCGTAGTTGACGAGGTAAGGGGTCGAGTAGGCGATGGCCCAGTTGAAGAGCCAGTTTGTTGCCGTGGTCATGGAGAGGGACTTGGCGCGGGTCTTGAGGGGGAAGATCTCGCCGGTGACGACCCAGGCGAGGGGACCCCAGGTGGATGCGAAGAAGAAGATGTAGATGCAGACGAAGGAGACGGCTGCCTTCTGGCCGGAGAGATTCTTGACGGTGATGTCGCCAGTGTCTGTCTGGCCGGTGGAGACGGTGCCGACGACGGCGACGATGAGCTGGGATACGCACATGCCGATGGCGCCCCAGAAAAGGAGGGGACGGCGGCCCCAGCGGTCGATGGCGTACATGCCGGGCTGGAGGTGAGTCAGTGCTGATTCGACTCCTGTTACGTTGATGACAGGGGAGACTTACAATGGTGGATGCGACATTGATGGCAGAGGTAATCATGGAAATGGTGAAGCCGCTGGAGACACCCGAGTTCTGGAAGTACTTTGTACCGTAGTAGAAGATGAAGTTGATGCCGGTCAGCTGCTGGAGAGCCTGCAGCGCCATTCCGGTGAACTGGCGCTTGAGAATCGGAGGCCTGAAGCAGTCGAGGTACGAGGCCTGGCCGATGCTCTGCTCAAAGTCGTGGTTGGCCTTGACCTCCTGGATCTCGCGAAGCACGGCAGGGTGATCAGCAGGGAGACGACGGATACGGCCGAGGGACTTGTGAGCCTTGTCCATCTTTCCTGCGCGGATGAGGTAGCGAGGGGTCTCAGGGAGGAAGAGGAGACCAATGAAAAGGACAAGTGACCAGGCGAACTGAACAGCGATGGGGATGCGGTAGCTGCTTGTATTCTGCCTCTTTCCCGTGGCGTTGTTGACGACGGCGGCGAGAAGGAGGCCGATTGTGATGGCCCACTGGTACCCTCCGACGATGGCGCCTCTGATCCATTTGGGTGCCGTCTCCGACTGGTAGAGGGGAATCAGGGCCGAGACGAGACCGACGCCGAAGCCGGCGAAGAAGCGGCCGGCGAGGAAGAGCGGGATGCTGGTGGCGGCTGTCTGAAGGGCAACGCCGAGGTTGAAGACCCAGGTTGAGATCATGAGGGCCGGTCGACGACCGATGTAGTCGGCCATAAAGGGGCTTCCAAGGGCACCGAAGAAGGTTCCGGCGGAGAGGATAGAGACGATGGCTGATTCCTGGGACGTGGTGATATTGGGGTGACCGGAGGGGTCTACATAGCCTGTGCTGAACAGACGTTGCCAGTATGCTGTGAGGTGTCAGTACACTGACGATAATAGCCAAAACGGGTATGTATTAGGGGAACAGACTCATGTTGAGGATACCGGAGATGGTACCAGTATCGTAGCCAAAGAGGACACCACCAAAGGCGACGAAGCTGGCAATGAGGATGGAGAACCATGCCTTGCCTGGCTCATCTCCTGGCTTGACCAGGGAGACGCGGCGTTCCATGCCCATGATGGAGGTCTTGCTCGCGAGGAGGCTTTGTGTGCAAGTAGTGAAGTATGTCGAACTGAATAATGCCCAAGTCGAAGAGTCTCTGTGAAGGTGAGGAGAGCAGCAAAGTCCGGAGAAGTAAGAAGGTTGGGCACGCTGGGGGGTATTTATGTGATGTAACACAGATGGAGTGACCCCAACCCAACGATCTTCAGAGACTGGGCTTGACTAGCCCAAGCCCGTACCAGACCAGAGATTTCCTACTCTCGTGACCAGACCAGCCAGGGATGAGCTACTCCTCACTAACACGGGGATAGAACGAGCTGTGGAAAACATGATCTGTGCGGAGAACCCCCATGTTGACCCCCCAGATGGGCAGTCCGGGGCGGGCTGGAGCAGTCTAGGCGGGGAGACGATCCATGGATGGGTTGGCAAGTCGAAAGCTTAGAGGGGGGCCGGCGTGTTTGGGGAGAATGCGAGAAAGGGCCGAACCAGGATCTGGCGTATCAAGAGAGTTGAGCAGAAGACGAACGTGGGGATGCACTAAGAACGGGAGGGAGCCGGCTTGGCCGATGGGGTTGAGACAAGCGATGGGCCAGAGAAATCGACAGCACACACTTGGCATGAGTCTGGGGATAGAGAGTTGAGATGGTTCGTGGTGGCGGCGGTAGTGGGGTGAATGGTGGCTTGAGGCTTGCAGCCAGTGGCTTGGAGAGGAGGAGGAAGATATTGATGGTGGTGGTGATGATGGTGGGGATAAGACTGATGCAGTAAAGAGCAGCGACATCGAATGATGATGTGCCATGCTTCAGCACACGCAGAGGCCTGCAATGGGAGGTGAATGCTGGAAACGGGAGCTGACAGGATTCTGCGTTGCTGTATTCGCTGGAAGGGGTCACTACAACAACGCTGAAGGGCTCAGTCACGGTCACGGTGTTCACTGTAAGGCGAGGTTACACTGAGTGGATTCACTGCGATGCATGAAGGTCATTCACTGTAAGGTAGGTAGGTAGGCAGCATCCACAAGCTGCTACCTGAATGTTGAGCTCAATTCCGTACAGAGCCAAGGTAAGGTAAGCTTGTCTTACACCGGCACTTCGTTCCACTCACCACCTCGAGTCAGCACACACAGACACATCCACATCCACGTCCAACTCCAACGAAGACAAACCCAAAATCTAAACCCAGACTCGACTGTTTCCATCCCTTCGGCCCTATTGTGGTCTCGTCGACCTTGTTGGGTACATCCGCATCCCAATTCCCACGCAATGACCACGAGCAGAACGGAGGGGGAGGTTTGGTGGTCCAGAGAGGAGGGGCCGGCACTTGTCAGTGGCCAAGACGGCTTTTTCGGCAGCTCCAGATTCTATTCTCGTGTCTGCCGTTAGTGGGCCAACAAGACACCCAGGACCTCGCTGTCATTACTGCAACTACTTAGCTTAGATTCGTGTCAATCTGGACCTGGACCTGGACCTAGACCTGGGACGAACTTCATCATAACAGGGAGAGAGGTCAACCACATCACTTCGGTCAACCCGATAATTGTAGTCGTCATCAATTCATCGTCGGCAGGCAGACAGACAGAAGGACGGACAGGAAGACAGGAAGGGATCGGGATGACACCCACAACACCTGCCTGTCATGCAGTCTGCCCCAGGATGACATGGCACCCGCACCTGCACCTGAACCTTCACTTGCACCTGCACCGCGGCACTGCATGGCACCGTGTCTGACACCCAACCCAATCGACACAAGATCATCATCCTTCACATCCCATCCCACCTCACCTCACCTCCTCGGTCCGACACATCAACAACTTCCTCTTTTCCCTGCTTCACTCTCTACCAGCGTCACGCCATCATCAGCCCATCAGTCAAGCCCAAACTTCGGCCCGAACCCCATGAGAATAGCGCCCATCCATTCTCTTTCTGAAGCACCGGACAATGGCGCTTGTCACGATATCCCCTCTCTCGGCGCCTCTGTGCATATTCCCACCTCCACTCTCCGCGCGCGCGCAGCCAAAAACGGCAGTCTCCCCATGACATCTCATGATACAACCTGTGAAGGGAAATGACCTATTGGTGTGAACCACGACATTGGACCAGAATCCCCCCTTCGATAGTCTGGCCGTGGCGGGTTTTGCCCCTTTGGGCAATCGGCGAATAGCTTCAAACCTTATGATATCGTCCCTAGTCCGATTCAGCCCCGTCGGGTGGCACCCAGAAACCCAGAGCCCTCATGGCAGTGCCGACTCCGATCGCCTGGGTGCGAGAGGAAAGCCGGCCCCGTTGGCCACATGACGCTCTGCATTCCAGACCTTCGCAGATTCGACATTGGTACCCGCATGCCAGTCTGCCTGCTCGACTGCATCATGAATGGCATTGATCCCATGTCTCACCGGTTAGTGTGCCCTGCTAATGATGATCTTGTCTTCACTATGTAATTGTTGTGGGCGATGGTTTACGCGGCTGACAATTGAGAATCAGAATGGAATCAATAAAGACGAGATTCCCCCATCTACTCCAAGATTCACCCAACCCCGTGGCCTACCCTCACGCCACCACTCACTCTCCTGATGCAGCCTCCAAACAGCATCTCAGCCACAAAGCTAATAGCTGCAAGCCCATCTCAATCTCACCGAACCTATACAGAGACCGGCCGGTCTGGACTATCCACCACCACCTCTCCCTCGTTCGATAACAGCCTCGTCAACTAGCGCGAAACAGACGAGTTGCTATAAGCGTGTCACTGCAATGCTAGTCTCATGCCCTCGTGACCATAACCGAAGTTGTTCTCGACATAATTCCAAATACGTTTTGAATGGTCAGGAAAGCATAAAGGTCCAGTCTAGAGCACCCGAACTGGCTCGGACGGCTGCGCCCATGGGATAGGTCCAGATGAAAATGCTCGTGCTGTTGATGGCGAGTGAGAACGTAGCAGAGAATCGATCAGCCTTGTGATACGAAGCGAAGGCATCGTGTTGGAGAAACTCCTCGCTCCTATCTTTGTCCATGCGCATAATTCAAGGAGCGCTCGAACGAAGGTAGGCGCTTAGATATCACATGCTCGTGAATTCATATCTCCTAGTGACAACAATTTCCAAAAGTAGGGTGTTCTAGGTGTTCCTCACCAGCCTGATCCAGCTCGTCATCGCATCACGCGAGCCTGTTCTCCCCGTCGCCCACGATGCTCCTCCTCCTCTCGCCCGCCCCTCCCACCAGCGTCGCATCCTTCGCCGCATCGTCAACGTCCAGACCTCCCGTTTTCTCCTCCTCCTCCTTGTCCTCCTTTGCCTCTTCTTCGTCACTATCGAGGTATGGGTTCGACCTGACCACTCGGAGCCTCACCTTCGCGGGGTCTGCTTGCGACTCATCCACTTTGTGGTACAGGCGGAGCCCGATGACGGCCACGGCGTTCCAAGGACTCAGTTCAAACTCGTCCGGCTCCTCATTCGGCACCGGAGCCTGAGCCGGGGTCGACTGTTTGGCTGGGATGAGTGAATCGATCTGTAGTTCGATCTCGCGGTCGGATACATCGGAGAGAGCGCCGTAGCTCTCGGGTTCACTGTCGCTCTCTTCTGACTCACAGAACCCGTCACTGTGCTGCTCCGCCGCTGATTCGGGATCTTCCACAGCACCGTTGGCCTTCGTGACCACAACTTCGAAAGCAGCGTCCTTCTCCACGGGAGCACCATCATTCTCCTTGGCATTAACACCTTCGCTCTTGGTCCCGTTCTCAACAACAGCCTTGCCCTTCTCTTCCTCGGTAGTCACTTCGGCCTTGTCGTCAGTGACCATGTCTTTCTCGCTGGTGGCCTCCGTCTTGTCAACGACTTTCTCTTCCTGAGGATCAGTGACATCTTCCTTCTTGGCGACATCTTGCTCCTTGTCAGAGTGCGGAGCTTCTTCTTCTGGTTGCGCTCCCACTCCATTCCCACGATGCCTCCTCCGTCCCTCCTGTCTTGCCTTCCTCTCTGCCCTCTTCTTTTTCTCCTTCGCTTTTTGCCTTTGCTCTTTTGCCTGCTGCCGAAGGAACTGTTTCGTTCGAAGATAATGCGTCTCCTCTCTGTTAGTTAGGAGCTTCTCTCTGATCTCCTGCCGCTGCTTCTCCTTCTCTTTCTGCTCCTTTCTCACTTTGGCTGCCTTCTCTTCTTCAGTCTCCTCAATGACCCCCTTGCTGTGCGCAAGATCGTATGCGAGACCGACACGAATCATCTTTTCGCGCCGCGACTTGACATTCCGCCGAAGCACCTGATCGACTGGAAGGATATGCTCGAATCTCGTGGTGTCGAGGCGGACTCTGACTTCGTACTCTCCTTCTTCTAGGTCCAGCTCGACGTTGACTGATCGCATCATGCGGTACGGCATCTCACTACGGACGAGATAGTCCTCATGCCCTGCTTTGTGGAGGCGGAACGAGAGCACGAATCGATATTGACCTTCCAGACCTCTGAAGTAGCGATCGTCCAGCTGAGCCAGGACAATTACGACCGAGGCCTTCTTGGAGAGACTGAAGCAGAAGCGAGTATCATGATAGTCAAGCTTCCATGGCACATCCACCGTGGTCCAGATCGAGTTGACTCGCCAGTCCTGGTCAAAGAGTCGTGTGCGTTCGAAGGCCTGATATTTGCGTAGCAGGTCGTCGTAGGCGATCCAGAAGTCGCCATCGTCTCCGAACCGATGGCCGAGCTTCGCCAACCACTCTGGAGTCCACTCTTTCGAGCCATCACCTGTCGAATGCGTCAATCTGGGCTCCTGAGACTCTAGAGAAGGTTTACTTACTCCATGGACCTTTCCACTCGCCCTTACCCCATGGGTTCTTCAGTCGCAATAGTCGGTGACCGTCAATCTCTACGGCTCTCTGGATAGAGTACGCGTGCAGCTCAATAATGCCCTTTCTCTCACCGACACCAGTGCCCCAGACACCAGTCGAGCAGCCAAACAGGAAGTCTTCGTTCACCTTCAGGAGCTCCTCCCAGAAGTGATCTTTGTCCAGGATGTCAGTCGTGTAGAGCTCCGAGGTCACGCCGCCTGTGAGATCCTCGATACCTTCACCCCCGAACCCGCCATCAATTGCAGCATAGTCGCCGTGAGCCTTTGCGTATGCCTTCTCTAGCAGAGGCAGCCAGGTCTCCTGTGGATGCTGACACTGAGCAAAGTAGAGCGAGTTGCTGTTCGACTGGTAGATTTTGCGATACGCCTCCTCTGGATTTCTGCGCTCGTTCTCATCGAGAAGCGCGCGTTCGATGTATCCGTCATCATAGTCCGACTTTGTCAGGAAAAGGAAGTCGTCCACGATTTCCGAAATCCACTCCCCGTCGCGATAGAAGACGAAGCCGTAGACACCCACCTTCTCGTCGCGCTTGACACATAATTTCTCAATCAGGCCCTTCTTGTTGCTCAAGGTGCACAGTGCCGCCATGAGCCAGCAATCTCCATCCCTCCCTTGCCTCACATCATTAGCCGTCGGCCCATCAATGTAGAAATGCGGCCTGTCGAATATGTCCGGCACCCTTTTCGCACTCAGCGGTCGGAACTCGCTGCCTCGCAATTTCCCATCCTCGGTGTTGCACAGGGACTCGAGCGTGTCGCGGTACTGCAGCTTCAGGTCACTCTCAATGTCGAAATGCAGGTCTCGGTACTTCTTGTTGATGCGGCGGCACTCCTCCACGATCTTTTCGACCTTGGCGCGGCACATAGCCGCGGCGGTCTCGTAGGAGGATTGAAGAGAGACGTCGGAGGAGGAGTTGACGGCATTGCGACGGATGGCCTTCTTGGTCCAAGGGTTCTGCGGGATGATTGTTGTCGCTGGAGGAAAAAGGTCAGTCGACGAGGCAAGCTTCTGGCTTGATGAGCATGAATTAGTATCAATGCGTACCTTTGCCAGGCGTCTTGGACGTGAATTTCGCCCAAAACTCGTCAATGGCCTCTTGCGGTGTCTGATCTTTGGGCCGGCGCTTAGGCTTCATTGCGGGGGCGGGAGCCCTGCTCGGCGATCGAGACGTGCCTTGCGAGCTCGCGTAAGAGCTCGGCGCGTTGTGATAGAAAGGCATGGTGCTTTCGTAATGAATGCTCTCGATTTAGAGTGTCCCCGTCCTGCTTCGTGCCTGACGCGGGCTCGTGAGTGAGGTTGAGATTCAAGCAGCAGGTGCTATGCTGGGGCTTCCTTGTCAAGCTCACGGCAGCTCTGCGATTGAGGCTCTGCGCTCTACCCAAACAATAAGGGAGCTACCCCGTCCTGGCCCATGCCCAATGATGGGCTCCAATGCGAATGCAGCAATACGCACTGCGCCGCGCCAATGCAGTCATGGTCGTATCGTGACCAAGGGTCTGAACGCCACGGACTACCGAGCTGCATACAAGCCCCAGCTCAGGCCTGTGGCGGCCTTTGCCTGCCTACCTACCTATGTGATGGAACTTAGTGCGCACGAGAAGCATGCGACGAAACAACAGGTTACATGTTACAGGTCCTGTAAGCCTGGGAAGGAGAATCCGAGCGGCGGATGAACGATTTCCTCGTTGGTGCAGGGCACACTGCGGTAGAGGCCATCGAATCATGAGCTCCGGGACCTTGTCGAGAGCCATAGCCGCGCGCTTTGGAGCTTCGAGCATGGCGTACGAGAATGGCCAAGCAGCCTATGCCATGCCCTCTTACTCCTGAACCAACATGCATGGGCTCCGAGTCCCAAGCTTTTGACGCACTTCAGCCCTATTCAGGTCGTGTTTCAACAAAGGGTAAATACCCTACAAATCACTGTGAAGGCATCATACGGGTAAAAGTCTTTTGGTAATGATGCATTCAGCTGCCTCGTCTCCGTCTTCTCTCTCCTTGCCGCCCTGACCACTTCCTCAAAAGCCTCGCCTATTCGAAACCACTCGAGGCGACCGTTTCTTCTTCTCGATGAAGGCCACGCGCCCAGGCCCACATCTCTCCTACCCTCGCGGCTTCGCACGCGCTCCAGGCGAGCCCTTACTTATTTGCTTCCTCATACGTCCATCAGAGCTTTCCAGCTACCTCTGCTTGGCGTGAGCCTCTCTCTTGTCTTCCGATGCCTAGTCACCTCCCATGTGTCTACCCAACGTAGCACGCACATTATCCTAGTGAAGCCAGTTGCGCCGTTTCCATGCCTGACGGACGATCCTCAAGATATCCCGCAAGCAGCCCGCGCTGCAAAGCTCTCATCTTTGATCGATCGGGATTGAAAAGAAGCGTGGGACACGGGGCCATAATCTTCGTCGCCCAGTAGTCCAGCACTGTTGCTTGCACCTTTTAGCTGACACGACAGCTCACAGTCGCAGGGGTATATCCATCGCAAATGCTTCGAGGTTTTCAAAGTCGTTAAGCAGAGCCTCGTGAGAGTGTTGTCTCCGTCGATGCAGAAATCAAGTGTCCCAAGTTACGGATGAAGTCCACGGTCCTCAGTGCCAATCAACATCCGCTGATTCGAATGTCATGAGTGCCGTGGGTTGTCGTCCGAGAGACCAAATGCCGATGCTCAAGAAAGGTTTGATTTGTGAAGGACAATCGAGAAAAGAAAGAAACATCCGGGTATTTGTCCGTCGAAACTTCCACCGCCGCACCACGTACGTGTGTGTGTTCGTTTGTCTTCGTGTCTTCCGTAAAGTCCGAATGTCGGGATATCGAAGTGAAAAGGTTGTACTGAGAAATAAAGAGACGGTCCAGAGACGCCGTGCGCAGCCTTTGTTCCCCGAGAAGAGGGCAAGTTTCGTCGCGAACAAAGGGTGCGTTTGAAACAAATAACGAATAGTGAATAACAAAACGAAATGTGACTCGGTCACTTGATAACGGTAAAAGGGTTCGATGCGATGCAGTGATTCATGACTGAACATAAGTTGAGGTTTGGACGAGGACACATCCAGTGCCGGGGAGGAGCTCAGGCCGCCATGGCAGTCATGAACTCCACCCTCGACCACACCCAAGATCGCCTACCGGCAGTCCAGGGCGATGAGGGGCAGTGCCCTCTTTAAGCCACTGGGGCGATAGGCGCAACAGGCTGCTGGGGGGCAGGGACCTGGGTAAGGTCGACCTCGTGGTTGTTGATATCCCCAGGGGTGTTCTTCTGGGGGCAGTCGCGGGAGATGTGTCCAGCCTCGCCGCAGCCGTAGCAGGTCTTGCCAGCAGTGTTGAGCGGGCCACCGTTGGGAGCGGTGCAATCGCGGGAGATGTGGCCAAGCTTGCCACAGGCGTAGCACTTCATGGCCTGAGCCTGGCAATCACGGGCGAAGTGGTTGGGGCCACCGCACTTGTAGCAGGTAGCGGGACGAGGACCGCCGGGGAAGCCGCCGCGGCCGAAACCACCAGCGAAACCACCACGGCCCATGGGAGCACCGCGACCCATGGGGCCAACGGGGTTGGGGCAAGCACGCTATGAGGATCTGTCAGCTTGAGAGTATGAGACGATAGGAGACTCAGGAGGACTCACGGCAAGGTGACCGGGCTGGCCGCAGCTGTAGCAGCGGCCGCTGGTGCCAGTGCCGCTCAGGCGGAGAGTAGGGCAGTCAGCCTGGACGTGGCCAAGACCCTGGCAGTGGTAGCACTGCTTGGCCTCGGTAGTACGGGGCAGAGGGCAGCCGTTGGACTCGTGGCCGGGCTGCTTGCCTGTGGACGAGCAAGTCAGTGGGTGCTATAGCGTGGAGGCAGAGCATGGGGGCCAGGCGTACAGTTGTAGCAGAGACGCTCAGCGGAGGAGCAGACCTCGGCGTAGTGACCGACGTTGCCACACTTGTAGCACGCGCGACGGGAAAGAGAAGACATGGTTTGTTGTCTATCAAATAAAAGGTCAGTAAGATGGCCAGGCTGGGTCGATAGCCCTCCAAGTCTGTCTCGCCCCACGCCTGTAGGATTGTCCTTGTTCACGACGGTGTGATCTCGGCTATGTCTGGTTGAGGGAACTGTCGCGTTTGGTGCAGAAGAGTCTTCGCGATGATAAAACGAGCTTTGGCCAGCCTGAGCAACTTCCCGATCCGGATCGTGACATGCCAGAGTCGGGTTTGGACAATCATCTTCGCATTCGCGACCACTGTTCTACGCATGATGCTGCAGTAAAAATGCGAGGCAGTGACAGTATGAGCCGAGGTCGTGGTGCGCGCATGTATCGACGACAAGCGCTGGCATCGTCTTTTTGCGCCTCGAAAGCATGGGTGTGCACGAGGATGCCCCGGTACAATCAGAAATGCATGCATCCCGACCGTGTGTTCGCTGCAGAGGCTCGGGAGTACAAGCCACCTGCGGGCTGTCGTGGTCGCAATAAGATCGGAGATCGGGTCGCACAAGGTGAAGATGCGCAAATCGCGCGGGCCATGATTCTCGGTGTGCGCTGAGCGCGTGCGAAGGAAGCGACTCGGTGGTTTCGTGGGCGATCGGATAAGGTTAAATGCGTCGAGGTTTTTGGCGCGAAAGACAGGCGAGGGCGAAGACGGACGAGAAGCGGTCTATTTGGGAGGAGAAAGCTGCAACGTACCTTGTTTGTGGATATGAAGATGAAAAGTAGTTGGATGTGATGCGCGAGAAAGGTGTCGCGAATGGTGATGATGGATGTGGTGATGCGCAAAGGGAGAGATTAGGTTCCAACAACCGAGGCGAAAGTGTAACAAGGAGGACCCAAAAAGTAGAAGCACCGAACGGATCCGAGATAGTGTCTTTGATGGAAGATGAAAGTGATGCCCTAGTAGTCGGAAGACGAGGAGATGGAAACCCAGGGAAGCGGCAGCGGGCGAGGGCTACGAGTCGGTATAGAAATTTTCAAAGGATGGGGAAATAATTCGGGGGCGTGGGCGGGCGCTGGACTGCAGCTCCAGTGGAGGATGATCCCAACGGACAGTGGACGAACTGCTGGCTTCAGGCGGCTACAGGCTCCAAGGCTCTAGGTATAGTACTACTAAGGTAGGTGGTGATGAGCAAGGGCCAGGGGCAAGAAGAGGGGGGAAAGGTGACCACGATAGCCTCTTCGAGTCTAGCACAGGCAGCTTGCTTCTCCAGGCGACGAGAGCCAGGGGGCTCCGATTGTACTATTACAGGGAACACAGGGGCCGCTCTGGACCAGGCGGCGAGAGAGCGAGATGCGTTTGGTCAGCATCGGCGACCGGGGTGACGCTGTCCCTGTCTTGACTTTCCTCTTTCTGTTTCTAGCCTTGGTCTGTCTCGTGCTTGGGCTGGCCCTGGCAGGCAACACGTGGAGCCGGTGGAGGAGGCAACTTACCAGCCTTGGTGGAGTCTTTTCAGAGGCAAGTATCGTGAGTCTTACAACCGAGGCAAATGTACTTACAGTCCATCTGAGAGTCTGAAGATGGTGAGACGAGCAGATACAACCTCATCCTTCCGTTTCAAGCAATTCCAGCACGCCTCCGAGGATAGGCGTTACAGTCCTCATATACCATTTCAATACCTTTAGACTGCTGACGATCGATAGACGTACCTTGGCGTTCCCCAGAGCATTACTGCCAGTCTGATGCAATTCCCGACGAGCATCTCTCGATCAAGGACAGTTGACTGGCTTTCTTTCATTCATCACGCTCGGAGAGAATAGAAGGTTCCAACGGAACTGGAAGCCGATAATTCTATGTGATTGCTTCACATGTCGCCATTAATATGCCGCCGCTGATGAAGAGAGGGTTCACTGTAAACCAACTGCGAGAGGTCATGGCTCTGACCTACCCTGCAGACCAGGAAGACGCATGTAGAGGAGAGCGCCGGCAAAGAAACCCGATTTTGATCGCCAATTAGTTCATCAGCTTGATCTGTCATTCTCATAATGATTATTTTTCAACCTTGATGACTATGAATTGATGCTTACTACCGCGTGCTTACTCTGATTGAGCGAAACAGGCGACTACAATGAGGTGACCACGTGGAAACGCAGATAGACCGAGTCAGGAGATGTATAATTGAATTGTAGCGACGATCGTCTGCAGCGAAGCAATCACTTGGAAAGTTTCTATGCTATATTCTAGCGAAGGTCTTATACGCAGAAAAAATGCGATCGTCGCCTGTCTCAAGTGTCATGCTGTGCTAGGCCACCTATTCAGCCTATAGAACGAGAGATTCAGCTTCAACTACCTTACGAAATTCAGCAGCACACTCTTAAAAGTCAAAAGGCCACACACTTACCATGAAATGATCTCTATACAGAAGAAGAGCGTCCATTATTATGCCATTTCAAGGTGGTGGCGGCTTCCCTTTGCCTAAGCCGCGAACTGCCTTGATCAAGGCTGATAGCAAAGCGACGAGAACGAGATGGATCAAGCCACTCAGGATTGTTTCCGTCTCTCATTTTTTATTCCCGCTTACAAACTGAGAGACTGATACAGGAGTATGCAGACGTGGATGACTGCATCTTGTACGTTGAGCTGTCGACTGAGGTGGTCGCATGGACCTCCAAGCCTCCCAGTTTCAGAAACGGAACGTGCAACTCCGTCCCTGCACGATATAAATTGGCCCGAACAGGCGATACCAGGCTGCCGTCGTTTCCATTTGAGCAGCCTTTCTGATCCGGGCTTCGGAACCTACCCTCCAAGCCGGGAGGTAAGAACCTGTCATTGGCCAGAGCAGAAAACGTCTGATATTAATGTCACACTTCTCGGCATCCCGAGACGGCGGTATTCACAAGTAGCGCCACCAGAAGCCACGATCGATCTGCTCCATGGCCGCTGTCCGAACCAAAGAACCGAACAGAAATACGTCCTCAGCAAGGTCTCTTCATCAGATGGCCTCCTTGCGTGGCATCTTCGAATGATACATCGGGTGGCAGACTAAGGCTGAAGGGAATGGCTGGACATACAGACTGTGGGAGCCTCTCCTGTCGCGATACCTTCACGCGGCAACCTTGTCACGAGGCACGCACCCCCTCGCATAATGATCAGCACGGACAATACCGCATTCGCGTACCTGCTTCCAGGTGTGTGGAGGACACACCCGGAAGTTCCTTTGCTTAGTATTTCCGTGGCATCATACAGCTGCTCTGGTAGGCCGTCATATCCGAAGAACCAGGTTCACTTGGATTGAGAGCCAGCCAGAGTATGCTCAAGCCATCACTATAAAAGCTGCTTGCCCTCGGCTCCCAAGCACCTTGCTCTGCAGATCTTCAATCCAGACCTCCCAATATCCGGCGGACGAAACCCAGATTCAACAACAGACATTCCAAGTGATCTCTCAATCCAAGATGAAGTCGGTTTTCGTCGCGACTGGCCTCTTGGCTGCCGCTGCCAACGCTCACTGTACGTAGCACTTGTTGATTCACATTGTGTGTTCAGTGGTTCTTACATTAACACAATTTAGACACATTTCCCTCTCTGATCTACAAAGGCGAGACATCCGCCGCATGGGAATATGTCCGCCAGACGGAGAACTACCAGTCCCACGGCCCCTTGACTGACACGTCGTCCTCCAAAATGGGCTGCTACCAGCTCGCCGCTGGAAGCGAAGGCGCCTCCACACTGACCGTGTCTGCCGGCGATGAAGTTGGCTTCGCCCTTGACCCTCAGATCCAGCACCCTGGCCCTCTGTCATTCTGGCTCGCCAAGGCCCCTGACACCGTCGAGGACTGGGACCCCACGGGTGACGTCTGGTTCAAGATTTGGGAGGACGAGCCAACCATCACCTCCTCGAGCATAACATGGGACACCGACGCTCTCAACGACAACAAGGGCGTGGCTACCGTCAGCGTGACGCTGCCTACTTGCATTGCGCCTGGCGAGTACCTGCTCCGCGTGCAGCACATTGGCCTTCACTCGGCTGAGCAGGTCGGAGGAGCTCAGTTCTACATCGGCTGCGCCCAGCTCAACATTGAGAGCAGCGGAAGCCTCGAGCCCAGCTCCAAGGTCTCTCTTCCGGGCGCCATCGCCGGTGATGACCCTGGTGTCGCCATCAATATCTGGTGGCCCGTCCCCACGGAGTACATCAACCCCGGACCGGAGCCCATCACTTGTTAAGCAATCGATCGTGGGGAAAGTTGGCGTTGTAACTCAGGTCTACATGTTTGAACCGATCCCGGGCTTGTCCAAAGTTCTACGCTTTTTTGAATAAGATTCTGGTGTTATGCTTGACGGGCGCACAGGTACACATGCGTGCCAAAGGCCTGAACGGCGTGATTCAGGGGGTTGGAATAAGAGTGCCTCGCACAGCTTCATCTGTTAGTCCATCTTCTACAGCGTGAACATAAATGTACATACTTCGACTATGTGACAAGTCTGCCTCTGTGATATGAGGAGATTGTAGTTGCCGTCTTTGCTCAAGCTCCTATATAACTTCCATTCACACTCTGAACCGCCACATACGACCATACCTAGTAGAAAGCAAGGGATCCCGTCCGCTCTCCCATATTTAAACTGCTAAGGGACTGATTAGTAGTTGGGTCGGTGACGACCAGCGAATACCGGTTGTTGTATGTTTTTTTTTTCGATCTCTTTTGCTTCGTATGTGGAGCAATGGTGTACCTAGTTTATCGTGGTCCTGACCCCAACTGCTTGTCTGTCGCGTCGTGCTGCACGTGGCAGTATAGTCCACTACACACAAATTCTTGCGAAACAGACATATGCTATAATTCAGGTGCACATGCATGACACAATACCTCAATCACAGCTCAAGACTTCCTCCTCATAGTAATGACTGAGGGTGAAAGGGGGAAGGCCAGTGTTCTGGCTCTCATGCGACCCTGTCCCTACAGTTCAGCCTTGAGATCGCGATGCTCAACGCCACACATCACTTATGTCTAGGGAAACCAGTGATAAAGGCGCTGCCTAGTCATGTTCGCGATATATCAAAAGGTATAATAAAAATGACGCTCGCCCATGCTGCAATCACCTGCATGCTTCCCGGAATCTCAAGTACGCCCGAAACGCCTTCGTGCCTCCTAAAAAGAAAGTGGACGCATATCCTTTTGTTCACTATTACAGACTGCAGCGTCAACCACACTCATTCACCACTCCCCATTTGGTTGAGAGTTGCCGACCCGCCCGAGCTCTGAAGGGTGCGGTGGCAATGGCACATCCGTCGTTGGTGCTGTCGACCGTGGTGCTGCGTCCACCACGTATGATACGCCGTCATCCGATGCATAAGATGGTGGTCGGGGTCCAGTACGCGATTCCGGCCGTGCCCCCGATGCACTCGTTTCATTACGCTGCCAGAACAGTCGGTTCGGATCGACTCGCTAGTCAAGCCCGTGTCAGTAAAGACTAGTGCAGATTGAACCACCGTCCAGGAAAACTCACCACGCTGCCTCTCCAAAGACCATAGGCTGGAGGGGTCGTCTTGCTCGCCTCGCTCTCGGTTCCGCGTGCCTCTTCGTCCTGAGCCAGGACCACGGGGATCGGCTGTTCCGGTACTGCGTAGCCTCCAGGGCCCATGTAGTGCTGGCTCCGATCCCCCCTTCTCCTGCTGCTTGGCTGATCTCCACGGAAGATGAGCAGGAACAGTCGAAGCAGTGCGTGGCAGAAAAAGACGGTTGCGCAGAGGACGACGAGAATCAACACAATCGTGAACTCGCCGCTGTTCATGCTCTTCGTCAATGACAAAGCCAAATCTGCCAAAGTGTTAGTCCATGTTTGTGAATGTCGATTGGCCTCCCATCCGAGGCCCGGCTTGATCGACTTACAGACTGCCAACAAAACGAACAAGAAAGTACCAGAAACGAAGCATCGTAGGATCTGTGACCGCATCCGTCGGGACTTGACCCAGGGAAAGCAGAAAAGGAATCGAGTTGGTGGGTTCCTTTTCCTGTTCCTTGCATGTCCGACACCTCTTTCTGCTGCGAGCCTTCGTCTCTCGCGCCTTTCCTGTCTTCTCCGCCCATCCATTCCCAGCCGCGCCAGCTCAGCCTCTGCAGGGTCAGGCGTGTCAAGCGAATCAGATCGTCTCAGTGCCCGTGGTTCGGACCAGCCATGTTGAGGTGCGATTGCCGCAGGCTCGGGCCTAGTCGGGGCCTCAGGAGCTGGACTGTCCTGGGAATATACCGACGAGGGGGCGAAGACACTGTGATGAGCAGCTTGAGCTGGCTGCTCAGTAGTGGAGTCGGGGCCCCGAGGGTTGTTCGCGAAGGAGTCGGCGAGACTGGCAAAGTCGAGGTGCATCGGCGGGAGCGTTGGTGGTCGACGGGATACGAACTCGGGTGACTTGGGAGTCTCAATCTCCTCATCGCTGGAACTTGCCGCTCTGTTTCTGCCACCGAAGATCTGTGGCAGGACTGGCATTTGCAGTGACAAGAACCCAAGCCTTGGTGTAGGAGCCGTGCTGGGTGCTGTCTCTGCTGCTTCTGGCTGGCGAGCGGGTGCCATTTCCGTAACGCCCTGCTCGACATCTTCTTGTCTTTCTGTTCGTGCCCTCCTGAGCAGCTCGGCCCGTATCCTCTCCATCAGGCTACCTCGATTCGGCATGTTATGTTCCTGTTCAAGTCGGTGATGTCGAGGTGGGTGTGGTGCGAAGCATCAAGCCAGCATTCAGACCATCCCCGTCAGGGTTCCCAACAACCTTTTAATGTTAATATGAGAATAAAAACGCAGAACGCGCGAGTCTGCAGCTCAATGCCTCATCCCGGGTCGATCGATGGCGCCTGTTGCGAAGGCTTGGGTCAAAGGCTGGCAAGGCTCGTTCACTTAGAAGGATGGTGGGTTGCCGTCCTGCGGCTTGCCTTTGCCAATGAACCGCGTCGTGAGAGGGTGGCTCGACTGCACGAACGATTCACAGGCTCGCACTCTGACGTTCCCTCAAGACTTTGGTTGGTAGATGAGGCCTCGGGAGAAGCAACGGCAGGCTGGAAGAAGAAGGGAACAAGGAGAGGAAATCCCACGATGTGACACACTACGAGGACAACAAAGGCACACAACAGGGTTCAGCAGAGACGGGGAAAAGGGTGGATGTGACGGGATGCTGCAGGATGGCCAGACACGAGCCAATGCCATCATTGTCTCTCCTGACACGTTCTAGCCATCTCAGGTCGACGTGAACGAGAACGGACTGGCCAGTGAGCCGCCGTTGACGAAACAGCCTCCGCATGTCTCGCAAACAAGGGTAGGAAGCAGACAACAACAGCACCCAGCAGGTCTCAGGCCTCTCGGGGAGCAGCAGGGCGGGACGGTGACCAAAGGGTGGGAATCCGAACCAACGGGCACGCGATGCGCGTTCCAAGGGAGATGAGTCTGTAACATTGAATGTTTTGCGGCTATAGTTGGCAGGGTCTGGCGAGACAATGAAGCAGAGGCAGAGAGTCGACGGGAGAGTGCCAAGGGGGTGGCCCGTTCGTGGTCGTGTGGGGGGTGTTGGAGGTTGGCAGGTTTGGGATTTAGAGGCGGTGCGTTTCACCGTCGGTGATCAAGCGCTGGTTGGCTGTGAGGGCCTGCCTGTTCGCGAGGAAAGCTGCACGGTGCACGGGGCAGGTTGATGCGTGAGAGCGCAGCGCAGCCCAGGGCTGTTGTTCCTCAATGTGTCCTCTCACCTTTCTGTTTGAGCACAGATGATCCAATCGATCTTGAGTTGGGATCGTGGTTCTAGCAATTGAGTTTAGACCATCCTCTCTTCCCATCCTATCGGTTCGATTACCTTAGGTGCAGATGCACTATGCGATGGATCCATTCCTACTAGTACGGGTAGCTCTCTCTGTAGGTAGGGAGGGAAGAGCGACAACATTACTAGAGGACTATTCCATTAGTTGGTCTGCTATTGACTATTGGCGCTGCAGACTCGCGACATCCCTGCATGTCGCATCCCTGAACAAATATGAAGAGTGTATCTATTATCTTCTGCATCTCCTGTTGACATGCAGTGCTGTCTCTCCGAGGGCGTACCGGGTATCAAGGTCTCACCCTACCCTCACCGACCCAGGCCCTTCACATGCCGCCGTCAAGCCACTTTCGACGACGCGTTTCCATGCTTTCATTCTGACAGGACTTGTCTTGTAAACATTGCTCAATCAGCCCGCAGCGCCTTCGCTTGTTATCCCGCATTGCGCCCAGGCCGGTGACGAATCCTAAATAAGATACACTGCGACGGTCAAGTGCCTCGCTCCATGCACGCCTGTTGCATTCGTCTGGCATTCGTCGACGATCCTCCTCTGCAATCCTTTCTCAGTGCGCGCATGGCTCGTAAATTCCCGGCTCGATTCACCCATGTCATGAACTTCTGTGAAGCAGAGACATGGACATCCTGTGACCCGCATGACTGGGGTTCGTGCCACGTCCTCCTCCGCCCCCCCAAGCTGTCGCAAACTCAACCCTCGATGCGGATAATCGGCGCAGGGTCACGAGTGCTTAATTGGGCTTCATTAATCATGCGACTGCTCGGCGGTTCATTTAAGTTCACCAAGAAGCATATTGCGGTCAGATGAGGCTGATAGCACTAAAACACATGTTAGCGATCATGCTCCACAACACCACTGTCTCACAGGATCTGGGCTTACGAATTGGTTCCTTTCCTGGGGAAAACTCCGCGCAGTTGACTGTGCCTCGGTGACCCGGTAGCTTGTAGAGAAGCTTGCCATTGTCGTTGGACCAGACAAGCACAGTCCCGTCACCTGAAGCGGCGGCGATCTTCTTGCCCTCGGGATCCCAGCTGGCGCCGAGGAGGTTCTTCTCGATTCCAGCTGTAGTGCCGTCAAAGGTACGGATATGTCTCTCGGTTGGCGCAAATGGACGCACGTCCCAGGTCTTTACCGTTGAGTCCATTGCATACGACAGCAGCGATTGAGAGTCTGGAGACACGCGCAGCGAGGTAACCGTGTCTGAGTGACCCAGCATCGAGTATACAACCGCCTTTTTCCGGAGGTCCCAAACTCGAATGTCGTTATCGATGCCGCCGGAGTAAATCTCATTGCCCGCAGCAGAGATGGCGACGGCTGTAATGGGGAAGTCTGTCTGGATGTAGTCCACTGCGTTCTTCGAGCGCGGGTCCCAGATGCCGATGGTTGAGTCGTCGCTGCCGCTGATAAGCATCTCCTCTCCGCGTTTGCTGATGTCCATCGTGTTGATGACCTCTTCGTGGCCAACGTAACGTCGTATCCGAGTCCCCGACGTAAGGTCCCAGCTTGCCAGATGCATGTCTGCCGATGCAGAGTACACAATCTCCGAGTCGCGTGACCATTGTAAGTCCAAGATCGCGCCTTTGTGTCCGTTGAGTATGCCGTAGTTCTCGCAGTCCCCGTATGTTCTCCAAAGCACTGTTGAGTTGTCAGCCGAAGTCGCTTGTCACCCAGCGCCGCATCCCACTCACTTATACTCCTGTCCATAGACCCTGATGCGATCAGATTTCCTGTGGGATCGAATTTGGCAGCAAAGATCTCGCCTGAATGCCCTGAAAGCTCCATCACTGGCGCCTGAAGTGCGCTCGTCCTCGGTGCCTGCTTCTTGGTCAGCGAGAGGCAATGCAATTCGGCCGAACCCTCGACATACCCCTTGAACCAGTGCGTTACTAGATGCATTGATGCGAGCGAGCGCGCCGGTCGAAGACCGCACATTCTGCCGCTTCACCAGGCTCTGGTTGGAGCCTGGGTCGTCGTCCGCGGGGCGCTTCTCAGCAGACATGGCGGGCTGCCAGCAGCTTTGAGTATCTCGTGTGAAGGGAGCGGGATCGATTTCGCGGGTATACGGGAACTGGAAAGTTGTTGATGTTTTGCGTCGGCGAGAACTGGTCGTAATGGAGGTCGGGTTCTAGTTTTGAGGTGAGCTGTCGTTGAAGCTCCAGATGGGAAATCTTTGGCGGAGCGCGTTAGCTGAACATGCAGCGCCGCATTTCATTGGTTGTGGGGCCCTGAATCGGCTTCGAACAACCCCGTCCACCGAACGACGACCAGCGATACGGACCCCGGATCTCGTCATCCCCTTACGATCACAACAGCGACTAACGACAACGACAACGACAACGACGAGAGATCACCACAGAAGCCGCAAATCCTGCCAAGGACTCGTCGACCAACTTGTGCGCTGAGACAGAGCTGCTACCGCCAACGTCAGCTTCCTCCTGCCCTTTGAGGGACACCCACAGGTTCTTGGAGTTACCATGGCGTCCAACAAAGCCACCCGTGTGGGTGAGGAGTGCGTCCAGTCCGATCGCAAGCTATAAAGACTCGAGATATACTAACATGCGTATGTCTAGGATTTGGAAGTATGAGTGACGGATCACAATCGCCTACGTAAAGGGCATTTCGCTTACGTGCAGAAACACAGGACGAGGATAGACAAGGTCAACGCCGAGCTGGTCGTCCTCACATACGGCACTATCGTCGCGCAACTATGCAAAGACTACGAGAGCGACTATGTCGAGGTGAACAAGCAGCTCGACAAGATGGGGTACAACATTGGTCTTCGATTGATCGAAGATTACCTGGCCAAATCAAACACGATGAAACGCTGCTCGAGTTTCCGCGAAACGGCCGATATGATATCACGAGTAAGCTGCGTCCTTTTGTCATTTGCAGTGTAGATAGAGCGCTGTGAAGGCTGGAACAGACCACGTGTGCTGACGCCCAGTTTGTTAGGTCGGATTCAAGATCTTCCTCAACATCACCCCACAAGTGACGAACTGGACAAGCGACAACAACCAATTCTCCCTTGTCTTCGATGAGAACCCATTCGCCGACTTCGTGGAGCTGCCCGACGACGGACGTGCTCAAGATGAGCTATGGTACTCTAACATCCTCTGCGGTGTTCTGCGTGGCGCGTTGGAGATGGTTCAGATGCAGGTTGAGGCGCATTTCATCAGTGATGTGCTTCGGGGGAACGATACCACAGAGATGAGGGTCTCATTAATACGGTATATCGATGATGAACTCCCCCCGGAGGATGATTGACCTTGAGTCCAAAGACAGTGGCTTTCCTGCGCCGGGATACCTCCGCATGGGAGGACCAAAGGAGGCAGCACATGGAAGAAAGGGAGCCAGGTGGTGGTGGGATGCATGGATGCGCCTTCGCTCCAGATTGTGTCCTTGGATGCTTCGGATGACGGCAGCATGGACGAATCGAGCTGATCCACCAAGGGTTCTGCTCGAGCCGTGGTTAAGGCATCTCAGAGCACGACCCCAGCGCTCCTCAAGCCCGCACGAGAGGCCAATCCATCTCATTGGGTGGCGGCGACGGAGTTCATCAGCGCTATGGACTACATCCGGTTGGACTAATGGCTAGCGGGCCTGATGTGAGCATACATATACAAATAAGACAAGATCAGATGCTTAGACAGCCGTCGTCTGGCAACACGAACTCCCATCCGTACCTGGACTTGGCAACCTACGTTGCAATTTCGAGTACGAGATATAAAACCTTGATGCACTTCATCACAGACCCGGGGGGTGAGACGTAGAGCTTTTGGTGATTCATCAGCGTATTGGGAATTTGCACATGTGAGTCCCACGCCGCGCATCGGATCCGAGCGTGTCGAAGTAAATCGTGGGGGTGGGGATCGATCAAGTGGCTTGTTTGGGCGCCTTACGGAGCTGGCGCCGACTTACATGTCAGCTTGCGAAAAGCATGACCAGCTGCATAGGACACAGCCACATCGGATTGAGGTTGAGAAGCACTGTTCGCATTGACATGACTGGCTCTTTGCTTGCTTAGGAATCTCGTCAGCCGTGACCTTGTCCGGAGAGCTCGGCGACTGCGGGTCACACGGTTACCGTGAGTTACAGTGTCAACGTTCTAGACTTGTCCAGCTCTAGGCGACTGAGTACTCGGATTTGAAAGGTACCGTCAGATAAGGATGTTGGCCGACGATTGACAGTGAGGTTTAAGCAGCCTGACACTACTAAGGCTGGCACAAGAACTTATCCCTTGATAGACCCAGGCCGGTGTTTGAGCTGAGCGCAATCTCTCAAGTTTAAAGATAATCAGAGTCTGGCTTCCGTAGACAGCGATATAAACGACGTTCTTCTTCATAGCAACCAGGAGATGACCCCCTTCTATGCGCCGATTTGTTCACGGATGGTCAGCAGACATGAGGGTGGTGGTAATAGTGGCGATGCTTATTGAGGTGGTGGTGATACAAGCGGGTTGTGAATGAATGTCGGCCTTGACACATCAGCTGCCCTTCAAGAAATGACGCCGACGGTGCTCGTCTCTAATTAACAAATGCATTTATAGCGAATGAAGTCCATATGCATTGGTTGGGAAGTCAACAACACAAAAAGGATCAAGTCTCGTTCTCCCAACCTCAGAGTGTATATCAAAACTGTAAAACGAAGCTTTGTCTCCCTACATTAAAACCCAAGCCTGAGTTCGGTGATTGTTGTCCATATTGGCTGCCTTAGGCCAAATGCGGATTGGTGCCGGTCGACGAAATGAGGGCGGGGCCCAGGAAGTACGCGCCTGTGCTGAGAGATACGTGACCCTGATGCTCAGAGCTTCATTGTCGGTGTTGAGGCGGTGGACGGTCGCTGTCAACTGAACAGTGCGAGAGAGTCTAATTCGACACCATCTTCACTGTAGATCGGGGGTACTGAGCAGAAACGAAAAGCTATATGCATCGCACAAGTCTGATCGATGGTAGGACACATTCGAATTTTGGTCATGAGGACATGAACCAGTGATCCTTGACTTCCTTGGTTTTTGACTGTCTGTATTTCCGCTATGATCTGGTCGAAGAAGGGTCATCGCGAGAACCGCCTTGCAAGGCTGAATAGATGATGCCAGTGGTGATCGGGTCACAACCCAGCCACCAAAATTACCTCTATGGGCAATTGAAATGGGCTTTGAACGTGGCACCTTAGCACATACAGTGCGACAGACACTGTCTCCCCCCAGGGCGGTGCTGATCTCACTGGAGCGGCAGCCACAGAGCACAGAGGGGCTGGCGTAGATCCAGGTCAGTGGTGTTGAGCACTGGCGGTTGCAAGCTGTCAATTCAGTTCCCACTGCCACAATCTCGGTCTCTCACTGTAGCTCGCCTGCTTCTAGCTGCCATCAGCACGCTCCTCATCCCCAGACAGTGAGTGGGCGGGCTGTCCCCATCCCCCGTGCCCCGTCCCAGTCTCGCCGCCAGCACCTCCTCACCCTCTCCTCCTCGTGTGTTGCTGGCTGGCATTCCCTCCATCATCCAACTTCCATTCGCTTTTCCTCCTTCTTCCTTTCCAATCCCCCTGTCTAGTCTTATATCCCGCGTCCTCTCACGACACGGCCACGATCAGTCGACGTGGTTGATGCCAGCAAAGACAGCTGAGGTCCTGGACACGCACACGCGCTGCGCCAGACACCTGTCTCAGCGCTACGCTACTACGACATCCGACACCCAGGGCCCTGCGCCCGCCTCCGTCCTCGCCGCCGCCCGTTTTTTTCCCGCCCCCCAGCCCATCCGCCTTACCTGACGAGGCTGCTCCATCTACTGCCGTCCATCTCGACTGCATTCCCTTCCTCGTCGCAACTTGTCTGCATCCAGCGTGCACGCAATTTGCGTTGAGCCTCGTTGTCACTCATCATACGTTCCCCCCTTGGTCATCGTTGCAGCTCTACCGTACTGCACGCTGGCACTGGCGAGACGGTCGCACATTGTCCCAGTTATCCTTAATCATCGACCGTCTGCCGCGAAAACGCGAACGGCCATCTACCCACTCTGATTTAGCGATCTCGCCTCCGCCATCCTCGACTCCATCATCCTGCGAATTCATCCCTCCGCCGTCCTCGGCTTATTTTCCCGAATCGCGATCAAACTGTTGCAGTCCCCTTCCCGTTTGCGACAACGTCCCTCAAACCTGATACTCCTGCGCATTGCAGTCCTCGACAGGAACCGCTGTCTCCCTAGCGGGCTGCGCCATATAGGACGACGTCGATCTTCCATCGAACCTGAGAGAAGCTTCATCGCGCACCTCTCACCCTCTCCTATCGCGTTCACTCTGCGCGTTTAACCAGCCTTTTGGTGACGACAAAGGCTTTGACGAGATCATCAGGTCGCGTCGAGCTGGTCCACCGCTGACCGTCGTCACTACAGCGGCTGCCCCTCGGCGAAGTACCACCGCGTCGATAAATCTTGTCGATAGTGGCCATGAATCCTCACATGACCAACATGAACGTCATGGCCGTGCCTGGTGTTGGCCCTGCAGCGCCCATGATGAATAACCCACCTCCGAATGCTCAACAGGCCGCCGCGGCTGCCGCCGCGGCAAATGCCGCGAATCGGCAGCAACCAGGCAACGACAACCAACGCACGCACCTCAATACCTACATCTACGAGTACTTCATCCGTTATGGCATGTTCGACTGCGCACGGGCGTTGCTGCAAAGTGATCAGCCAGTGAATGTGCAAAAGGATGCTGCAGGGAACAAAGGCAACGGCATCAACGGTTCGAACGACGACGCTATGGATACCGACTCCAAGGACGACCTCGATGCCAAACTCCCCGAAGACCTGCCTCCTCCGAAGCTGCCGATGCCCGCCTCTGAATCCTCATTCCTGTATGAGTGGTTCTGCGTTTTCTGGGATATCTACAACGCTCAGCGCCTCAAAGGACCGAACAACACTGTCAACCAGTATGTTGCGCACACTCAGGTATGTCGTCGCTACCGCGATATTTTCATTTGCTTTCCTGGTTCACAAAATACCCAATCATGTACACCCCAAGTCATGCCGCAAAGGCTGACGTTTCCTTCTCATAGCAACAATCTCGGCTGAGGCAGAACCAGCAACAGGATCTATTACGTCAAATGCGACCCGAAATGGCCCAACAGCATTATCAGGCTCAGATCATGCGCAACGTTCAGAACATGAACGGCGCCATGGGCAACATGAACATGAAGCAGAACAACCTTGCGCGCGCCGCTATGGCTAATAACCAGAACAAGTCAGTATCTCCGCCAGTGCTGCAAGGATTATACTGATAATGTCCCCTTTAGCCCCCAAATGCAGATGCTTCAAGCCCAAGCGAAGCAGAACCAAATGCAACGCGATCCGTCAAACATGGAAGCGAATCGAGGCGATAGGCCGTCATCCCCTGCATCTGGCGAGAACGCGCCGTCCCCCTCGAAACGTCAACGTGTGGATGCGCCCTTCAACCCCAACCAGCCTGGGGCTGTGATGGGCAACGGCAGGGGTCAAGTTATGGGAGGGCAGTCGATGCCTAATAGCGTTGCCGCAGCTCACCACATGCTTGCCATGAACGGCATCAACCCCAACTCACTTAACCCTCAGCAGTTGCAGAATTTCGTAAGCTCGGGTCCTGCGGCCCAGCAGAAGTCTATTGCAACGTACTCCCAGAATCTACAGCAGCAACAAGGCGCTCAGATGGGTAACAAGCAAATGCCCAACGTTCCTGGCCCACAGAATCAAGGCTCGCCTATGCAACAGCCCGGCCCCGATGGCAACATGCTTAACAGCTATTACAATGCCGGTGATATGGCTGGTGCTGCGGGTATGCGCCCTGGAGGTCCTGGTCAGCAACCGCCGGGAAGCAATCATGCGCTGCAGGACTATCAGATGCAACTGATGCTCCTAGAGCAGCAGAACAAGAAGAGGCTGATGATGGCACGCCAAGAACAAGACAGTATGGGCGGCGTTTCCCGTGAAGGCGGCCCAGGCCCCAGCCCTGGCGGTCCTGGACAACCTGTGCCCACCGGCCCGAACGGCCAGCCCTTCCCTGACACCTCTCCCCAAGCTATGAGGACAGGTACATCTCCGAACCCCTCTGAGCAGATGAAGCGTGGCACGCCGCAAATGAATAACAACTCTGGCATCCCGTCCCCTGTTCCAGATGGAGGCCAGTCCCGCGGCTCACCAAACTCCATGAACTTCATGGGCGGAAACCATGTGGACCCTAAGATGGCGCCACACTTCTTCAACGCTGGTGTTGACGGCAGTAACATGGCTGCTCAAGCTCAGATGAACGGTATGCGTCCGCCTGGCGCACATCCCGGTCAGCCTTTCAATGGCCAGATGAACCCGCAGCAGATGATGGCAGCACGCCAGGGGCAGCCTGGGGGCCCTAATGGTCAGCAATGGCAACAAGGACCCAATGGACAGATGCCTCCGCAGGGCATGCAACAGGGTCAACAACCCGGTCAAGCCCAGGGCACGCCTCAGCAGCGGTCAATGCCACCGCCCTCCGCACCAGCCGCTGTTGCAGCTGCTGCGAACCGTACGACAGCATCACCACAGCAAGCTGCAGCTGCGCCACCAACGCCCAATCAGGGCAACAAGGCAGGTCCCAAGAAGAAGGAATCCAAGGCTGCAAAGGAAAAGGTAAGAGAGGAAGTCGACTACACTTACTCCCAGCATGCTAACAAGTCACGCAGCGCGCTGCAAACAAAAAGTCGAACCAGAACCTCAACAACGCCAATGCGGCCCAGGCCGGAGACAACGCTGGGGAAGGCGACAGTGCGGCCCCCGCGACGCCTATCACCCCAGTCAACCCAGGCTTCAATAAGGGACAGCAAGGTGCACCGGGAGCTCAGGCAACGGCGACTGCCGCTCCCGCCGTGCCAGCTCCGGCACCTCCGGCACCGCAGGCTGGTGGAGACCCGACTCAGAACGGCCTCGATCTGGGTTTCCCCGGAATAGTGAGTTCCTTGGTCCTCACAGCTTTCTCTGCTCGACTCACACTAACAGTACCAGGGTATCGGCATGGACAATACTATGAACTTTGCGGATCCCATGACGACTGGCGATGTTCTAAACGACTTCGACTTCGACTCCTTCCTGCATGATGGGGACACTGGCGACCCGCCGTTCGACTTCAACAACACCGGTTTCGTTGACAGCACAGAGATACCCGCGGAGTGAAGAGCCCTCGTTGTCCCTGCTGAGTGATGAATGCGGTTTGAAGACTGCGCGGCGATTACTGAATTGCTTAGGGGGTTGTGCTGTCCTTGTGTTCGTTCCCGGAGGTCCGATTCGAGCTTTAATACCCGGCATCATCCGACATGGCGTTCTGTGAACTTGATCTCCACCCTCGCGCAACATTGTTCGCTTCACTGTGGTTTTGATCTACTCTGGTTTCTTGTCGTTTCATATCGTCTGGTCTGAGATATCTCCGTTGCTGTTATGCGGTCATGAGGCGGCGACTGGAATTTTGGGGCTGCCCGCTCCTCCTTTAGGAGGGAATGTTGATGTTCTCCATGTCACTCTTGTTTCTTATATTGGTCATTACGCATTTTATGGTGGATCATCCCAGGGGCGGGGACAAAGCAGAAGGCGAAAAGAAAGAACGAAATGGGGGATCATGCAACGTTGTCGTAATTGTGGTTGTTTCTCAATTCTCGTCACTCCTCACTCGTCATTCCTACCCGCTTCTCCTTTTGGTTTCTTTGTTGCCCGAAGAGGCCTTTGTGTATTTGTGGTGGCCCTGGCTGTTTCCGTAGAGGAAAGTTGGGGCTCCTCGTTGCTACCCAATTTTGCTTATGTTTATAAGGCGGGTTTAGGTTGAGATGAAGTGAGGACGTGACAGGAAAGGACGATCCTACGTGGGAGAGCAGCGATGATTGATTTGACTATATCAGCTTTTTACTCATGCACCAAATACCTATCACTGATTGCGCTTCTGCCTGTATGCTTGGTCTACCACTGATGCCTTGAGTTTTCGTCAGTGAGCGCCTCAACGGTATATATATACCCATAGCGTACTAGCACGTTGCACCCACATATTGCCCTTCGTAGGGGCACAGGCCCGGAGCAGAAATATACTGGCTCAAGACATCAATCACGAATGTGGTAGGTTTTTCAGACGGTTTATAGAGTCGTGAATCGTTTCGTATTGCCAAGTGTCGACAAGAAATGGGTATCCCGATATCCAGCACGGCCACGAAGTCGGCAGTCCCAAGCGAGGACTGTTCCAGCTACCCGCAGATCATCCAGGATCTTTGCTAAAGCCATGGCAGCGTCGTGATAAGAAAGCACCGTCCCGAGACTCAATCTCGTCTATGGGAAAAAGGCCAACGCGTGATCTACCTATATGTACGTGAAGTGAAGTGAAAAGGCTTTAGGAGCTCTCGTAGACGGCGACATATTGAACCTCGAGCATACTGCCATAGCCGTCTTCAGTGGACTGGTCCGGGTCACCCTATGGCGTTTGTCAGTGACTTATTGCATTTGAGGTTTTGGTCCCATGCAGACAGAGAGCTTACCGGCCAGTTGCCTCCAACGGCGACGTTGAGGAGGATGTAGTACGGCGAGTGCGCAAGCGTCGACCAGACACCCTCGCTACCAATCTCGCCGCCGCTGAGCTTGTGAAAGACATTGCCGTCCCGAGCCCACTCGATTGTCTCCGTGCGCCAGTCGCCAGAGTTCCTGTCCACGACGAGTGACCAGGAGTGAAAGTCTCCATCAGGGATGTCGGTGGAGCCACCGCGGCCGAGAGGCTCGTTGCAAGCACCGCCTCCCTCCGTATCACAGTGGACTGTACCATGGCCGATGCCATCGCCGTTGACCTGCTCAAAGATGTCGAGCTCGCCGCACAGCGGCCATTCGGTCCCGTGACGGATAGCGTCGCCGAGCATCCAGAAGGCAGGCCACATGCCCTTCTGGTTAGCTGCCTCGCCGATGCGCAGGCCGGCCTGGAATCGCGTCTTCTTTCCCTTCTCCGGCGTCCAGGAGTCCTTAGTCTCGACGCGGCCGGACGTCCACTTGCCGTTCTCCTTCCACGGGACGAGCTGCAAGGTGTCGCCGCCGGAGAGCTGGATGTTCATGTTGCTGGTGCTATAGTCTTGAAGCTCATTGTTGGTGTCGATATGTTGAGCGATATTCCATGTCTTGGTGTTGGGGGAGGATCCAGAAGAGCCCACGAAATCGTCCTCCCATAGGATCTTCATGCCATCGGCATTTGGCGCTTTGATGGCTGTAGTGAAGGGGGCGGCCATGATGGCGATAGATGCGAGCGTGAACTTCATGTTGATGAGTGTTTTGTGATAGACGTCTGTGTCGAAAGGGTGATTGTTCAAGTAGGGGTATCAAAGTGAATGTCTAGATTTCTTTTTCCAGAGAGAGTATGCAGAGAGTGTTTTGAATCTTCAGTCCAGCGAAGTGAGCAATCAGAGATGAAGGAAAGATGTATCGAGTACCCTCAAGGTAAATCGTTAGAGAAGGAGTGTGAAGATCGAAACGAAAACTTGCGTTCAAGCAAGGAAAGGAGAGTGAAGCTGATGCCACGAAAGAAGGAAGAGACGAAGTCGTGACGAGAAAGCAGAGGACGACATCCTGAGTGCGAGGCCCCATCCACCTTATAAGCTGGATAGGTGCCGCCCCTTGATAGTATCCTTACATCGCGGGATAAGGGTCCGGAGGGCCTGCCAAGGCTCTTAAAACGACGGTCCAGCCAAAGCGCAAACAGACAAGCGGCTCGGTTGGGGAAGCAAGCTCCAAACGTGTGTGCTGTTGTGAGTCGTGCATGGACATGATAGTCTGGGCTCCTATGGCAAAGCGCGCGGATCCCCGTCCCCATCTATCTGTACAGGAGCCCACATGGGCTATTGCCAATGGACACGGACTTCAGCAAGCGGAGCCACTGCCGAGTGCTGCCAACGCTATCTGGAAGCCCGACCGATCAAGGTGGTTTCCTCCCATGTGCTGGCTGTTTCGGTACCTGGCAGTGAAGGCCGGGAGCCAACGAGAAAGGCGGAACGAGGTGCGGCAGCCGACGCATGAAACTGCGCAGGGGTCAATCTATCGATTGGCTCTTGTTGTTTCAGGGACACTGAATGGGAGAAAGGGGTGTGTGGAGGAACAAACGACGGGAAGAAACGAAACCAGATCCCTTTTTAGTAGTCGACCCTTGAGTGCCGGTGAATTCGAGGAATACATTCAATGCCATGATCATTTGAGGCCGTGGAACCTTTATCGCCAGATGACCGGATCGCGCATGGCTGTAGTACGGATTCGTTGTCTCAGCCGGCTTATCCATCCGAGGGAAAGGACTGACCCCTCCACGGGAGATCTTCGAGCGAAGGATCGTAGCTTCTTCCCAAGACATTCCAGATCTAAAATGGGATGGCAACTCGAGATCAAATCACGTCGCCGGTTCCGTAATCGAACGTGCTACGCCAGGGCAACCCATTCCGTGCAACGAACACGAGTGATGGGCTTGAGCGCCGAAAGGGACAGCGCAGTACATCCAGGTAGACTAGCATTGTTTGTTTCTGCTGGACGGTCCGCAAATTTGCCTCGTCAATGCGTGCCACATGTCAACTCATCTTGCCCAGAACCAAGTCTGGACTGACTGATCATGGGCTCCCATCAGCCAAGGAGCCCAGTTGCAGGACTGCCAGCACATCAAAGCTCGGCGGACCTAGACACTTCAGAGCATGAAGATAAAGAAAAATCAAGTCCAGAGTACCAGCAACTTTTAGCGCGCGCTGCATCTTGGTGCTGTAGCCTTCAGGGGCTCCGCTTGGCCCGTGATTGCCAAGTCACTCACGACGGGCGGCGCGAAAGGTGGGTGGCCAAGGCCCGGCAGAGGGGCCGTGCAAGTCGGTTCATTGGGCGGCTCGGGCTTTTGCTGTTCGGTATGTGATGCACGTTGGCGACGGCTGGATCTTGCCATGGCCATCTCATGGCCGCTGGTAATTGTTCTTTGAGTCATTTTTTTGTTGATCCCAGAAAAGAAGGTTCGTAATCATGGTTCGACGAGCGAAAAATGAGAACCTCCATATTGATTGAGTTGGTGACTATCGCGCTCTTGGGTCGTACTCGCGCGGAGTATCAATTTATCTGAGAAGCGGGAGCTGAGTGTTTCTTGACGATCACTGGCTCCTGTTGTCGTATACACTGATCTGCATGTGCAATGTCCTTCGCCAATCTCGGGATGTAGCGCACTTCTATTGACGCCTTGCTGCCAGAGGAATAGAAGTGTGCTCTGCATCATGCCAGAGCACAACTTTGACTCCAACGACCGTTAGCCTTGTGGCTCGACTCAGTCCTCATGTCTCTTCAAGGCTCCTTGTCTGACCTCGATACACCGCGTCGTTCATGAGTGGGCTCTTGATAGATTCCTGGTCTTTTGCGCAATCCCCACCTGGCTTCATCGCAGTATAAGAGTCGGCTTCATGCGTTTTTGTGACCGCGCGTCTTGTGTTGGCATGGCCGGCGTACATCCTGCGTCACCAGTAACCGGCCGCGGAGCCATGTCGGGCGGAGTGTAATGCGCTTGTTTGGCAACTTTATGAACTCTGGATCGAGGCCGTAATGTCATCCATTGACCGTCTGCATCATTCGTCACTTGCATAAGGGACCTAAATGTGCGAGGGCAGAACAACAACGGTGACTTCTGCTTGTCCCCATCTCCTTAATCGTCGGTCACTCGACGTTCAGCCATGGGGTCGCCCAGCCTCTCTCCTAGCTGCACAATCGTGTTCTCGTAGATCCTCGCAGCATCGAGGTGCAGTCTGTCCTCATCGGCATCCCATGTTGCAGGCCGCAACGTGTTTGTGTCCGAAAAGCCCATTTCGGTGTCGTCGGTCTGGTGTCCTACATCATCCTCGTCTTCTGTATCGTTTGTCTTCTCATCTTCTTCGTCATCAAAATCTCCCGAGCTCATGACTTCCACCATCAACACTCGTGTCTGCTCGACAAGGGATCGGCAGCGAACCATGTCAGTCGTGGTCATGCCTGCCCGCATGCTGTTTTCGAAGCCAGGCAGCCACTCCTTTGTCTCAAGATCCCGACCCATCAGGATACTTGAGAAGCAGTGGTCCAATTTGCCGAGCAAATCGAACGTAGCCTTTGGCGAAGGCGGAAAAGACCTGACAAATTGAGTGAAGTCGCTGGCCAGCCTGAGCAGGAATGGTATCTGCAATGAAGCTTGAGCGCATTCCAATCAGCTATGTCTCCCCGATGATCGACTCGTGTCTGAACTCACGCGTGCCAGAAAGCCATAGAACATTGACCACCCCATCTAGATCGCGGCAGACCTCTCCGAAATTCGTGTACCCAGCAAGACTATCGCCGGGTTCAGCGGAACTGAACTTCTTGATATATCGCCGGTTAATATGGAGCAATCTCTCTTCGACATAGCGTGTAGTCATTGCTTCCTTGTTCGAACCTGGCTGTAATGACCTTCCCCGAGGGTGAGGTAGACTGCCCGATGGCCGCGTTGATGAGGAACCTGAGGGGGCGGGTGAAGGCAAACCACCAGTTGCAGGCAGGAAGCCTCCAGGGAGGTCATACTCATCATCCGACATATTGGGTGTATTTTGAGGCCCCACTTGTCTCTCGAGAAGTCCCAGGGCTTGATTACACCAGTCTGGCGTTGTGGGAAGTTTGTGATAAGATTGAGGTTGTTAAAGATACCTACGAAAGAGGCTCAATGCAGCATCGTAGACGTGGTGAAAGTGGGCGCATCATCAGGTAAGGGTGCAGGGTAACTCGTTGAGGGTGAGAAGTGGGTCCGATACGTTTTGCGATGGCCTGCCCAGTCGCAAGACTCGACGATTCCGAAATTCTTCAGACTCCAGACAACCCAGGCCATCAACCACATCCACTCGCGTGCAATCATCAAAGTACACTCGACAGCTTCTCCGAGACAGCCTACTCGATACCTCAATCTTCACAATGGCCCCCAAGCAAGCTATCGGCGGAAGGAGAGGCGCTCGCGCCCCTCAGGGCTTCTTCGCCTCGACCTACGAGACCCTCACTTCATCCGAGAACGCCGCCATGGTCCGCAGCATCGGTGTCTTCGCTGTAAGCTCGCATCGTAGTCTTGCGGCAAGTCGAGCACAATACTAACACAAGGAATCAGGTCGCCGTCTCAATCCTCTCCAGCTCATGGGGCGAGCTTCTCCTGCCTCCGTACGTCAACCGCCACGAAAGCTATTTAAGATCTGCTACTGACAACAGAGAACAGGCAGTAAATTATGTCGATCCGAAATCGAACGAAACGCGAGACGGAGGAAATGGAACTGTCAGATCGAATGGATGGAACCAAAGATGGATGGGCTTTGAGCCTTTGCACCTACGATAGAGTCGGTGCTTGTACAACACCAAGAGGGAGGAGCATGTACGTTACCCAGGGCTGACGGCCGCCACGGGGCTGTTTGATGGGTTTTGGAATCAGCTGTCATATTCAACTACATAATTGGAGACATGAACAACCCAGATCTGGCCGTGACGCTTCCGGGCCGCCGTCATACATCAGGCGGTAACTTGGAGAGGACCCGTTCCTGATGGAACCGCTGTGAAGCTTACCCGGACACAGGGCGATGAGAATGAGCAATGGATATCAACGTGCTGAATGGATTTCTCGCAGGTGATGTCCGATAGAGGCGTTTTCACGACATTCTGCGGACTGCAGCAGGCACCGTGCCATTGCTTGACCTGGTCGCTCTTGCCTTTACGATAACGAATCACATCGGCAGACGACTTGCCTTCAGTTAGGCTCGTTCGCTTACGCAGGATGACGAAACAAATTGGACCATCTCTTCGCAAAGTATACTCAACACTGGCTCGGTCTAATCTACTACTAGGCAGCATCTCTTTTCTTTCGAGTGGTCCCTAACAACGATTGGCATCTGGGCCTTCCGAAAAATACATCTGCACACAAGACCAACAAAAGACTGGAGCGCGATCGAGTAACCCAGCATCAGATCCCAACATCGGACATTTGGTCACTATGAGCAGCCTCGGCTACGCCTCCGAACCCGAGGCCCAGCATCGATCTCAGCCTACACGCCACCGAAGTGAAGGGCTCGCGAAACTCGTGTCCAAGTATGAGATCCTGGATGCCTTGTCCATCATTGAGAGTCCAACAAACTCGCCTCGTCATCCGCCTTCACCACGGTCTATGTCCAAGACGCTTCAAGAGGCTTCAGCTAATTCACAGAAGAGACACTGGCCATCTATGACCACAACAGATCTTCGACATGCATCATTGGAACGAAATGACTTGCAGCGGCCACGCGGAAGCTCTGTTGCCGAGAGGCGCAAGCTGTTCGAACATCATGAACCCAAGACACCCGTAGGATGCAGCACAGTACGTCCGTGTCCTCGGCTTTCAGCGTCCGCGCAAGTGGTAGAATGTAGCCAGACTGCTTCCGAGCAAGTCTCGCAGGGGCGGCCTCAACCATCTTCGCGGTCACACTCGAGCTTCAAGCAATTGACAGCCCTGCTGCCTACGATTCCCGTGGTCCACAGCAGTGGTCCGAATGCGGCTTCTGATGATTACTCGATCTCAGATCGTGAGAAACCCTCTGCTAGCCCTCACATTGGCTTGGAAAAAGTAAAGAGTCCACAGACGATCGCGATGCTCAGCTGGGAGCAGCAACCTCAAGACGCCTCTGAATACCAAGCTTCAGCTTCTATACAGGGCCACCGCGTCACGCGTGACGCAAGCCGAGCCCATGAGCGGGATCTACTTGGGTCATTTAACCAGTGCCCGACTTCTCGGCGACGGACATCTTTGGAGCAGCGCGTCGATACGGCGGATGAGTCAAATAACGAACAGAGAGCCCCCGTAGGCAAACGGCAAGGCAATACAGACGCACGTTTCTACAGGCAGGCGGGCCACTTGAGTTCAGATGCAAGCCAACCACGGAGTCGCCCAGAGCCAAGTCTTACAGCATGCCATGATGAACCAGTTCTACAGATGCTACAAAGGACTGAGGCCATTGGGCATGGTGTTCACGCTGAGCATGTGTTGCAGCAACCAAGTTCATCTGGTCACAGAGGACAGCCCGATCTTCGTCATCTCCCAACGTCCACTTCTGCCTCTGCAGCCCTTGACAGACGTGTTGAGAGAGGTTTGGAGTCGCGACTGAGCTTTTAGAAGAAGCGCAAGGCAATGGCTACGGAGGACAAGAAGCCGCCAAACCGGTCACAGACGCTGTCGAAGTCAATGACTACAGGCTGGCTTGGGATCGGAGAGCGACTGGGCCATGAGAATTCGGGCAAGATTCTCTCTGGCTTCAAAGGTCGGCGTCCTGGCTCAACGCAAGAAAGACAGCTTAGCGAGCCGGCTCGAAGTAGGCCCTCACCCATCGCACAGAGAATCGGCATGTTCGAGAAGCTGAGTTGTCGACATATCGACGAGAACACCATCGCGGCCAAGGTACCAGCTGCAAGCAATAAGAGCAAAGCCAGAACGTACAGAGATCAGCTATCAATATCACCTCTGCCGTCGTCGCCGTCACTACACACGGAGCTTCACAACGCGCAAACACCACAGCCAGCTGTGCACGAGCTCTTGGGAGCTTCTTCTTGTTCCCCTGTCTTGGACAAACATAGGCTGCGACAAAAGGCTGCGGCTGTGAGGGAAAGATTGTGCAGCATCTCAAGTACGAGCACGTCTTGCAGTGCTTTAAAACATGACCTCCGCCCTCACAATGTATGCACATCATCACAATACACAGCATCCTCAGATTGTGTTGCTCTGTTATCCCCGGAGAGTATCGAGACCCTCACTAGCGACGATAGGTACGAGCGCGCAGCAAGAGAGGCCTCGAGTCCCGGAAGCACACTTCGCAAGAACCCTCCTCCACAAGGACATGTGAAATTAGGCAGTGGCAATTGGTTCCGCAGACACATCTCAAGGAGCGACCAGCTTGCCGTTGTCAAAGCGCATTGTGCTCTACATCAGCCGCAGCCGGTGCGAGGAATCGAAGTGAGGAGGCTGGCCAGTTTGTGCAGAGACAAAGTGTCAGCACGCTTGTACCGTGGATCTGGCTGAGGTATTCTGTATCGGATAAAGCGAAGTGGCTGAGGTCATGTCCTGATGAGGGCTTCAGAGTCTTTGTGGACTAGGTCGCATATAAACGAAACTGTATGACGTTCCCGCACTTTAAGGTCACGTTCATGAGACAGCGAAGAGAATCCCGATGCCAGTCCGCGATGGAGAAGGATACACTGCTTCCGGACCTTGCCGCGGACCGCGGCGCATTATGCACGGGCTTACACAACTTCTCCCAATCAAGCACGGAAGGACTTTTAGTCACTCTTGTGTCATTCTGAAAGCTTATATAGGTACATTGATCATTTCCACTGCCGAAAAAGGAAATAGTCATGACCCTTCCTTCTTCCTTCTTGCTAAGAGAAACTCTCAGAGATGGCTTTTGATTAGATGGAAAGAGCAAGACTCCAAATAGAAAGGCATAGTGTCATAAATTCGCGACTGGGTATGGAAGCCACTGCAGAATGAAAAAGACCAGATAATGGCAGCTCGTGGTCTGAACGACTTTTCAATGCTATGCGACCAGATATAGTTGACAGATAGACGAGAAAGAGGGCAGAAACTATGATCCAGGAGGGGGAAGAAGCGATCGAAAGCTTACTTTTCGCCATACCGAGAGGCTGGTATGACGAGACTTTGTACGCCAGCGCTGTGCAACGCTTCACAAAAGAAAAAGGAGAAAGACATTAGCAACCCTTCCAGATACGAATCTGAGGCTGATGGGAGATGAAGATCCGCGGTGATAGCAGATTCCCCGTTGCGGCCAACAAACACGAGGCGGAGGGTGGACGGAAGGTGGACGGAAGGTGGACGAGATATTACTCCAGGACCGAAACTCAGAGAGATGACTAGACTCTCTCCTCGCGCTGTTCGAAAGCCGACTCGACCCGGACACGCGCTCTCTTGGAGTCCATGGGCTCCCCTTCAATCTCGCCGAGCTCGAGGTCGTAGTGATCCGGCCTCTGCTGGCGCTGTGCATGGTTGTTGTGATGACCCTGATCGCCGCCACCTGCCTCGCAACGAGACAGAATGGAGCTGAACTGGGCGGATGGGGAGCTTGCGGTACGGCTGGAGGTGAAGCTCGCTGCAGACTTCAGAGGCGTGGTGGAGGTGGCGGTCTCTGGGGCCACACTGCGGTAGCGGTTCTGATGGCCTCTGTGAGGACCGGTGCCACTTCCGGTGCCGCTTGTGCTGCCGGGGTTCATGCCGTTGCTGTCGGAGATGTTGGAGTCGTAGCCTAGGTGATTGGAACGAACCATGCGGCGGGCTGCGACTGTGCCGAGAGGCAGGATAAGAACAACGGAAGTCAGCGTCAAGGAGGCGGCTTCGAAATTTTGGAAGTGGCCGAATTCGAGGCCTGTAAAGATGACTGGTGCAGGAAGTCAGTGTATGCTCTCAAGTGGATTTAGATGCGCTCAGACAAACCTGGAATGACCATGAGAACACCGTTGGTCATGACGAGCACTTCCATAGGTGTCAATGAGCCCTTGGTGGCGAGAATACCTCGATGTCGTATCAAATGCATGATCAACTTGACGTTGAAAAGCGCACAGAACCAGCAGATGGAGAAGGAATTGAGGATGATTGTCGTCCGGATGAGCGCTGCATGAGTGACATGAACCGGCTCAAGATGCCACACAGCCCTGGACTGGACGACGCAGAAAGCGATGCGCCAGCTGATGGTCAAGAGCGTGATAATGATCGAGATGGCAGTGATGGCATACTTGGCTAACCTTGGCCAGAGGACGACCATTGTCCACGCCTGGTTCATCAGCGCCGCCTCGACTACCACCGCAAGGAGCATGGAGAAGACGTTTGCGGCGACGCTGGCCTGAAAGTCCCGGAAGGGAATGTCCAGGTAGTCGTTGCCAAAGAAAGCGTAGAAGTCCAGGAACTTGGAAGTGAAGAACGAGGCGAGAAGACCTGTTCTGATGGCGCAGACAGTGAGGCCAAGTAGGTGCAGGACGCTCGAGGGCCTGCGGAGCTTGGACGTGGGTGTCATGGCGAGGACGACAAAGAACATGACGATACAAGCACCGATCTGGGCGCCATAGTTGATGCTGACACTGATACACTCAATGAAGCGGGTGTCGATATCCACCACTGAAGCGTTGATCTGTGTCTTGCCGTCGCGATAGAGGAAAGTGACGTTTTGTAGGTAGGGATCAAAGTCGGAGGCCATGGCTTTTCTGGTTCGACACGGACCAGGAGAGGATCCGGCCGTTAGTATCTGCAGGAGCTCGGATACAAGAGGAATCAAGAAAGTATCATTGAAGGAGGGCTGCCGTGGGAGCTATCAAGACGACTAGAGAGAGAAGGTGGGTGTGTCTGACTGGCAAAGTGTTGATTCGTTCCGTGAATTGGTAGGGCAAGCGAGATCGAATGAAGATGGAAATCAATGAGGAAATCGTAAAGACTTGAGTCTCAGCTTTTTAAGTGATCTTGAATGGGGAGGAAAGAGGAAGCTGAAGGTCGTTGGGCGGTGGCAGAAGAAGAGAAGACGCTATCACTCTAAGGAACTGATCACGGCGAGGAGGTGTTTGAGGAGTGTAGAAACGTATCATATGAGGTGAGCTGATGCAGAGGAGGTTGAATAGATTGATGAGGAGGCATGAAGCACACGACGAGAGTGTGCCGCTTCCTATTGTTGCGAGTGACCTGAATGTGAGAAAAGCGACGCTGAGCGCGACTCGCTGTTCCAGATGCCCCAAGCAATCCATGAATCACGAAAGTCTTCAGTGCAGAATGCAAAAGTGGGGAAGACATATCGTTTTCGTGGAGTTGATGATTGGAAAATGGTGCGCAAAAATAGACATTGATCGTTCTCAATGCAAGTTGGCGTTGATATTGTTCTCAGTCGTCGTGGCGCTTAGTATTGTTGTCTCGTTCGTCATGGCCCAGTCCGGTACAAGCCGCCAAAGCCACATCGCGGTTGGTGCGAGCTGGACCGAGAGGGTTTCCACCATCTATCTGCCGCCTTGTCGTAAAGTAGCCTGAGATCTGGTTCAATTGCCGATCTTGACAGGATGGTGGCGACTGTATGGCTTGACCTTGTCTCAACGGTGGTGTGTAGTGCTCGCCTGGTCACACTGTGCTGTGTGAAGCTGATCCCGGAGCATGTGGCGTACAATGCGCAAGGATGGCACTGGTGACTGGAATGTCGAGCCCGTCTTCAGCAATCAGTTCCTCCCAATGAGGTTGCTGTCCTCAGTATAGGCTCGTGGTTCGAGCGTCGCCGCATCTCAAGCTCGGATCGCGTCGCTGTCCTCCAACATGGCGGGGGATATCGCTTGTCTGTGATTTCCCCTCTTCTTCCAAAATTCGACACGATACCTTTCCATCGCTGGCATGATGCCGAATTGCCGCCGGCTGGCGCCTCGACGCTACTTTCGTGAAACAATCTCTGGTCCGAGAGAACAATACTAAGGTGCACCCGGGCGGTCCACACGCCGCGCCGCTCGACAAGTCATCTCTATGTACCTCCCCATGACTTCAGCTCGCTATCAAGAGGCCAATCCCATGCCCTTTCCAATCTCTAACACGAGCGCCTTCTTCATGTACCACTCTCGGGCGAGTGATCGTGTCATCTTGGCGAATACCGCCGGCGAGATGCGCCCGCGCTCCATCGCTCGGCCCAACATGAAGATGGCGTCTCCCAGCGCTCTCTCCTCGGCCACCAGATTGTACAGCTGATTGGCCACCACCGTCGGCGCGACCAGGAGCTCGTCAATATCTGGCAAGGGGTGATCCTTGGACCCTTCAACCACCCGGTCTGCCTTCTGCAGCGCATCATTGAGGATATGGGTGTTCGACGTCAGCATATTGGACAGCTGGTTCAGCTGACCCATCTCTGACTGAATTGTCGGGATCACTGACAACATAGCTGCCCGCTGCGCCTGGAGGCCAGCCATGCTAGACTCGTTCTGCTGGCGACTTTGCTGTCGCATCGAGTGAAGGGTTGAGGCGAGCTGCGCCAAAAGTGCATCTTTCTCAGGGTTAGGTGGGATCGGCGGCGCCTCCACTGGGGTCTGTGAAGGAACGCTGACTGTGAGCGGCTCGTCGAGCAGGTCTGGAGGAGGGGGCGGTGGTGCTGGCTGAGCTTGTGGAGGGGGAGGCCCTTGATTCCATGCAGGCGGTGGCCCATGATGTGACCAGCGAGCTTGGGCTTGTGACGGAGGAGGATGCGGTGCCCCTTGGGCATGATACTGCATTGCGGCTGGGGGCATGGCAGCTGATGGTGGAGGGTGTTGGCCAGTCCATTGCTGGTTCGGCGGCTGATAATGCGGCTGGGCTGAGGGGGATTGAGGGCCCTGTGCTTGCACTTGTGCTTGCGGTGGTAAAGGGGGTGCTGAATCGTATCGTGATGAACGTCGTGACGATGGAGAGGCCTGGTTTGGCAGGGGTGGTAGAGGAGGACCGCTATCATGCCGTGATGCGGCAGCTTGTCTCGCTTCTTCGTGAGGTTTCGGTGGGGGTGGGGGAGGGCGTGGTTCGCCTCGGCTATCAGTTCGAGGCGCCATCTCTGGGGGGAGAGGTGGTCTTGGTGGCGGGCTCTGCACATGAGATGGAGTCGGGCTCTGTGGTTGTGACTGAGGCTGTGGTTGAGGTGGTGCCTGCCGAGCAATGACAGGAGGCTCTTTGGCGAAGATGTCGGAGAGGATAGCTAGAAAGTCATGGATCGTGGATTTCTGCACCGTATGTCAGCGGACAATGATAGACAAGAGGTGGCACTATCATGAAGGCGATCTAGACCACTTACATCCCAGAACTCGACCCAACCAACGAGGTAAGGGTGGTAAACCTGGCCTTGAGGGTCAACATGCTGACCAGGGCGCACCATCATGGTGGCTGTTGGCGTAACGTATATGAGAGGTGCCTCGCGAGGGTATGCGTGAGGGACCCATATGGACATGGGAAAGCGGTAGGTGCTGCCGCGGAAGTTGACGGGAAGGGTGCCGGTGAGATGGACGAGAAGGGCGCTGGACCCATTGGGAAAAGCTAGATTGATCAGCAGATATTCCATCCAAGACCGTACTTTGTGGTATTGGTGGTCGTACTGTGGACATCGGTTCGTGGGGAAAGAGAGGGATATCGCGCGAGGGCCTGGGCGATGTCGTTGTAGGTTCGGTTCACATCGTGGTACTCCTAGAGCAATCAGGCATTGTCAGCCGAGGTCATTCTGTCAATACAATCTGAGATCGTGACAGAGCGTACGCTGGTCAGAACGCTGTAGAGCCAGTTCAATACATGCTGCTGAACGGGCATTGCGACGATGTCTGGCGCATGGAGATGAGGGGGGCGGTTGGTTGACTGAAGGGACCAATCGACGGTAGGCGCGGAACGAGATCGGCTAGCAAAAAACCAAAAGGGTATGAAGCTGAGGAATCCTATGTGAAGATCGGTCTGCAGTTCGAGTCGTTGGGGAGGAGAGCGAAGGGAGCTGCTCGAGCTGGTCAAGGCAGGTGAGGTTTGTGTTGATGTCGTGCCTGGCGGGCGGTTCCTGGTGGTGGAGATGCGCGGGCGGCGGTGACGACGTTGGAGTGCAGTGGCAGCAGTGCACTGACCATGGCTGACCCCGCTGTAACCTTGCCTGGAGCTACTACTCTAACTAAGTAGTAGGTCTTAAACCCACTGCAAGACACCGACTGGCACCCTGAATCTCCAAACCAATTGCAGCCACTGACCTACCTAGTAGGCGATGACACTTCCCACCCAGGCAGCTTGCACGCATGTCAAGCATGGACTCGAGACTGGGACCTGGACCAGAACCTGGACCAGCAGGACGCTAATCTTGAACACGCCGAACTTTATTCACTTCATCCATCATGGGCCTCGAGTCCATTCTCCAGGTTGTCAAAGGTCAGACTTTTGGCCATGCCTACGCTCCCTTATCACCATCAGTGCTGCCTATTGACGGCCTACCCGCCAAACACCTACTTCAGGATGCGCATCTAGTACTGCCCTTCTACCCATCTATCCATCAAGGCACTCTATCTGCCCGCGTCGAGTACACTACGACATGGACCGATCATCTCAGTGCCGGTGGACCCGTCATCCATTTCGATAGAATCGCATTATTCATCAATACCACAATCTCTCCATCTCGGCTGTCCCCGGCTTGTGTGTCATCTCGTTCATTCGACTGGCGCGCCAATACCATCTCGGATCACTCAGATTATCATACGATTTCTGTCAACACTCAAACCTCCGCGCCAAAGATGAAGACTCTAGTCAAAAATCGTGAATATCTTTTGTTTCGATAGATCGGCCCTCCGCTGGCCCGTGTCCTCCACCGTCCATCCATCCTCCCGCATCTCCCGTCCCCGGGTCTCCGAGTCTCGGCCCCTCGTAGAAATATTTCACGCCACTGGTTCCTTCTCCCAAAAAGACTCATTTCGACTCGGCAACTTCTGCCGCGCTATCCCAGAATCTATACCATCGCCCATCCAAACCTCTTTTTGTAGATGGCATAGCCTTCGACAAGCTGAGGGTCGGATTACTTGCAACCGTCATTCTGTCCCGACCATCGCCAGAATCGCTCGGGACCATGCAGCCGCCCATTCCCATCCTTGCCGACTACGGCATCTCGCCTACACATGGCTTCCTTCCAGACACCCTCCCCTTGTCAAGATTGCCGGACCCTTACTACAACAAATGGGAGGCCGTCGTCGCCAATCTCCAGGCTCTCATCCTAAGCCGTCGCCTTCGGGGTGTTGTCGACAGACTACCAATCCTGTCCACCATCGGCCTGGAACACGACGCAGAATGGCGCCGTGCATACTCTCTCCTCGGCTTCATCGCCCATGCCTACATCTGGGGCGGTGACACTCCTTCGGATCGCTTACCTCCCTCCATATCCGTCCCATTCCTTCAAATCTCAGAGCGTCTGCAGGTCCCTCCGGTGGCTACATACGCAGCCGTCGTCCTCTGGAACTTCAAGCCGCTTTTCGTCGATGAAGACATTGACAACCTCGAGAATCTGGCCACGCTGAGCACATTCACCGGCTCCCTCGACGAGTCATGGTTCTACCTCGTTTCTGTCGCAATCGAGGCTCGCGGTGGTCCCATCATTCCTCTTATGCTTGACGCCATCGCCGCCGCTCGCCAGGATGACATTGAGACCGTCACAAGCTGCCTCTGCTCCTTCGCAGAACGACTCACTGATTTGACATCCATTCTCCAAAGAATGCACGAGAGCTGCGATCCTACTGTTTTCTACCACCGCATTCGCCCCTTCCTTGCTGGAAGCAAGAATATGGCCGAGGCTGGGCTTCCAGATGGCGTGCTCTACGAGGACGGTAGCGGTACAGAGAAATACCGTCAGTACAGCGGCGGCAGCAATGCACAGAGCAGCATCATTCAGTTCTTTGACATTGTACTCGGCATCGAGCATCGTCCCACCGGTGAGAAGGCCAATCCGGGCTCTGAGACGGAGCGGGAGAACAGAGCTGCTCAGAGACACAACTTTATCCGTGACATGAGACGGTATATGCCCGGGCCGCATGCTCAGTTTCTCCAGGATGTTGCCTTGGTTGCCAATATCAGGGACTTTGTCGAACACCACACAGAGAACCGCCCGCTGTGTATCGCCTACGACGCATGTCTCACCATGTTGAGCGCTTTCCGAGACAAGCATATCGGCATCGTGGCAAGGTACATCATCAACCCATCGCGAGAAGTCCGAGCACGCAGCCGCTCACGGAGCCCCGAGGTCACGAGGCAAAGGCAGAACATCGCCATTTCTTCACGCAAGGAGCAAGACAAGGAGAAAAAGAGAGGTACTGGTGGTACTGCTCTGATCCCTTTCCTCAAGCAGGCAAGAGACGAGACCGGGGAGCCTGCGGTTGAGCAATGGACGCGAAAATTTATGAAGAGGAAGATCAAGTCTGAGGGAGTCGGTGACTTCTTTGCTGGCAAGCCCGAGGAGGGTGCTCCTGTGGATCAAGATGTCGAAGTCAAGGGGCTGGCTTGGTCCTGGACAATGGACGACGACGTTGGCGGCATTTGCCTCTACTGATGGCCTGGCGGAAATGGTTGATTTGATTGTCTGAGTTAGGTACTCCCAGGCTGGCTTCACCATGACCCCTGGGTCCATTCCACCCTCACCCATCAGTCCCCAGTGGCCGATGTCTCATTCATCGTTTCTCTTGCAGCCCGAAATGGCAGTGAGTTCACTGGGGCATGATACCTTCTGGAACGTCACAGCCGGGTTGTCCGCGTTCTCGAACCAGTCAAAGCGCCACTGGCACCCAGCCTTGAGGTTTTCAGGGAACGACTCGCACTCGTCGCGTGAAGAAATGCCACCGTACTGTGCTCCAGGTAGGCCGCCAAACTGAGGAGAACAGCCATCGAAGAGACCGACACCACCGCCCGGGATCAGGATATCAAAGTGGTTGTTACCGAGATCGCCACCGGTGTTGGTCGACTGGACAATCATGGTCTTTCCGGCGACGGGACCGGATGTGAAGGTCAAGCTGGATCATATCTGTCAACTTCTGACAGACAGACAGTCTGGCTACGCTGGGTACTTACGAGTAACAGGCGCAGCACCAGCCGCTCTCTGTCTCGCCGCTGATGTGCGTGGCCGCAAAGCCATAGGCTGTCTGGTCATCGACTGCCCACGGAGAGTTGTTCGAGCAAGTGTAGGCGCTGCCTCCGTCACAGCCGCTGGGGGCATCGGGGTTCGTCAGGGGCGAGTCGTCGGCGTTGCAGGTCAAGATAGGCTGGCTGACGGGAGCCTTTCCAGACCAAGCACAACTCGGCTTACAGCAATCCCAGTATCGAGTAGTCTGTCCTGAGCTTTGAGCTGAGATGAGACTCGGGAGCACAGCCGTAACGGCTAGGGCGATGAAGGATCTCGAAACCATGTTGTCAAGCTGTATGTGTATGGGTTGTGCGATTTGCAAAGCTCGGGGTGGAATGAACAGTATATTCAAGATATGGCTAGACGATGAGCAGGCCCCGGCTGGCTTCTTAAATAAACCATCACTTTTGTATACTCTACGTCAGTGACCAATGCATCAATGAAATACTTGCTCCCCCCGCAATGCCATGTTTCGCATATGGGCCAGGCCATTGGGGCATTGTTATTGCAAGGACCGCTGTGCTAAGACGGGCCATCGGCCTCCGTTGACTCCAAATTGATTAATCAAGAAGCCAAAGGATCGACCTAAGAGATAGAGCATGGATGGTAATTGGTGACTATTATCTATGGGTCACGCGTGCTACCTGGACAGGGGACGAGAGCCGGGTTGATCGGCACTGGGGCTGCCTTGTTTCAGAAACGGAGGTGCTTGGTGCGAGGAGAGTGTGGGGAGCCTTGGCTGGCGGCACAGTTTCCAGGCGATCTGAACTATGATATGCCATCTGCTGTGCTGGACGGCAGAGAGGATGACTCCTGATTATTGGATCAGTGTTTCTAGGTACGACTTTCTTCGGAAGCTGGCAGCGCTGATCGAGTCTGGTCGCGGTGTTGGCATAGCATTATGTGGGCAGGTCCGTGACGCTCCAACCTGGGACGGTAACTTTTTCAATATCGACATCATAATACAAGGCCCGTCGTTCCGGTATTCACAGATCGTCCTGTGTCGAGGAGCGTAGGACTCCCCGCCATGTAGTATACTCAAATCAGCACTTCCCAACCTTAGGCCTCCCATCGCGAACGATGAAGAGGCTGAAGAGGAAGACAAGGAAGACAAGGCATTCATTGGTACAGGGTAGGATGGTAGTTTCTTGAATGACTAAGGACGCTGTGACAACGTCCAGCGCTATCCCCGGCTGGGAATAGCGCGGTTTCTCCCTGCAGGTGGCACGCGTTGAAAGGAAAGAAAGAGAGACCCGTAGTGAAAGGCTGACTATTGAGGCTGCCACTCGACTCGTCAAACTTCACCCCAACGGTGATTCCCCTTCAACCCTCGACCACAGCACCGCCTCTCTGCCGGCACGACGATCTCTACCCCCAACGACGTCGCATTCTTTCGATCGATACCTTTGACCGACTTGCGCTGAGCCGCGCCTGCACCTCTGTCGGCAGATGCTTGCGCGCTGAATCACGGCTGCTGGTTTCCAGCATCCCAAACCCCTTTGACGATCGTGCACGCCACGCGCATCCAACCATCCAACGCCTCTTGTTTGTCGACCTTGCTTGGAAAGCACACGAACAGAAACGTATCCGCGAGCTTCACTAGTTGACGCGCGTGCGCGACAGCCTCGTGCCGGGGCAAGGGAGCATTCGTTCCGACTCAACTCAGTATGGCTACCTACGAAGACGGCGCTGGCTTCAACCAGTATGAAGGCGATTACGATGGCTACGACGGCGAATATGGCTACGATGATGACTCTGACGGCATCACGCCTGAAGACTGCTGGACTGTCATCTCTTCGTTCTTCGAAGCCAAGGGTCTCGTTTCGCAGCAGATCGAGACCTACAACGAGTTCACCATGAGGACCATCCAGGACCTGACACACGAGTACTCAACTGTCAGCCTTGATCAGCCAAACCCGCCCTCTGACGATGGAAGGACCATCGCACTCCGACGCTACGAGATAAAGTTTGGTAGAGTCAGTGTCTCACGTCCGACCATCTCAGAGACGGATGGTACCGTCGCGACCCTGCTTCCTTACGAATGTCGCGACCGAAATTTGACATACGCCGCGCCCATGTATGTCAACATTTCCAAGAAGATTCAGGTCGCCATCGACAACGAGGTGCCGCTTCACGAGATGACCGAGGCGCAGCACAAGGAGTATAGCGAGACACAGAAGCCGCCGACAAAGCGAACCTGGGAAACAGAGGCTGGCAGCGATCTCGAAGAATCCAAAGACGGCGAGGAACCTGGTCAGATGATTTTCGTCGGAAAGATCCCTGTAATGGTCAAGTCTCGCATCTGCCATCTTCATGACCAGACAGACGATGAGCTCTTCCTCATGAACGAGTGCCCTTACGATCAGGGTGGCTACTTCGTCATCAACGGTAGCGAGAAGGTTCTCATCGCTCAGGAGCGCTCCGCGGCGAACATTGTCCAGGTTTTCAAGAAGGCACAGCCAAGCCCGTACACGTACACCGCTGAGATTCGCAGTGCCCTGGAAAAGGGTTCTCGGTTGATCTCCAGCTTGACACTCAAGCTTTACGGCAAAGGTGATACGGGTCGTGGCGGCTTCGGCCAGACCATTCACGCAACGCTTCCTTTTGTCAAGTCTGACTTGCCCGTTGGTATTGTCTTCCGCGCCCTCGGCGTCATCTCTGATCGGGACATCCTGAATACCTGCGCCTACGACCGAAATGATAGCCAGATGATGGAGATGCTAAGGCCGTGTATTGAGGAAGCATTTGCCGTCCAAGATAGCACAGTGGCTCTGGATTACATTGGCAAGCGAGGTAACCGTGACCAGGCCGGACTTGGGCGTGAGAAGCGCATCAAGGTCGCCACGGATATTCTGCAGAAGGAGACCCTGCCGCACATCTCTCAGAGCTCGGGAAGCACTACACGCAAAGGCTACTTCCTGGGCTACATGGTCCACAAGCTTCTGCAGTGTGCTCTTGGCCGCCGCGAGCCTGATGATCGTGATCATTTCGGCAAGAAACGTCTGGACCTTGCGGGACCATTGCTTGCGAAGCTGTTCCGTGGCATTATCCGTCGTATGAACCAAGAGCTATCTAACCACCTCCGGATATGCGTCCAGAACAACAAGCAATTCGCGCTTTCTATGGCTATCAAGCCAGGCACGCTCTCGAACGGACTCAAGTATTCTCTCGCCACAGGCAATTGGGGCGACCAGAAGAAGGCCATGAGCTCGACAGCTGGTGTGTCGCAGGTGCTGAATCGATACACCTTTGCGTCAACGTTATCACATCTTCGCCGCACCAACACACCTATTGGACGTGATGGTAAGCTGGCGAAGCCTCGCCAACTTCATAACACACACTGGGGTCTCGTCTGCCCAGCCGAGACTCCAGAAGGACAGGCCTGCGGTCTGGTAAAGAATCTTTCGCTCATGTGCTACGTCAGTCTTGGATCTCCGGCCAACCCCATCGAGCAGTTCTTGATCGACCGCGGTATGGACCTGCTGGAAGACTATGATGTCGGCGCCAGCGGCATAGCAGAGTATACCAAGATCTTTGTCAACGGTACATGGTGCGGTCTTTCTTCGGAGCCCAAGGCGTTGGTGGACGCTCTCGTCACGACACGTCGGAACGGTTTGATCACTCCCGAAGTTTCGCTTGTGCACGACATCCGAGACCGTGAGTTCAAGGTTTTCGCGGATGCAGGCCGTGTGATGCGACCTGTCTTCACCGTTGAGCAAAATCATGATCCAGACTCTGGGGTCGAGAAGGGCACTTTGATCCTCACCAAGGACATGGTCAACAGAGTAGACAAGGAGCGCGCTGAAGAGCTTGGTCAGGCTCCTCTTTCATGGGAAGACCTGACAAGGACTGGCGCCATCGAGTATCTAGATGCCGAGGAAGAAGAGTCGGCAATGATCTGCATGACCCCGGAGGACCTGGAGATTTACAGACTTCAGAGATCTGGAGCTCAAGTGCCCGAAGAGGATCCTGCAGACGATCCTAACAAGCGACTGAAGACAAAGACGAACCCTACCACGCACACCTATACACACTGCGAGATTCACCCGAGCATGATCTTGGGTATTTGCGCCAGCATCATCCCCTTCCCTGACCACAACCAGGTGAGTTTTGCAATAACGGCTCATGAGCCACCAATCAAGATAACAATGGCTAACTTGTCGATCAGTCTCCTCGTAATACCTACCAGTCCGCTATGGGTAAACAAGCCATGGGCTTCTTCCTGACCAATTACATGCATCGTATGGACACCATGTCCAACATTCTGTACTATCCGCAAAAGCCTCTGGCTACCACGCGAAGTATGGAATATCTCAAGTTCCGTGAGCTGCCGGCAGGACAGAACGCGATTGTGGCCATTGCTTGCTACTCTGGTTACAATCAGGAAGATTCCGTCATCATGAATCAAAGCAGTATTGATCGCGGTCTCTTCCGAAGTTTGTTCTTCAGGTCATACTCTGACCAGGAAAAGAAGGTCGGTCTGCATCTTGCTGAGCAATTCGAGAAGCCATTCCACCAGAACACTCTCAGAATGAAGCGTGGAACATACGACAAACTTGACGATGATGGCATCGTCGCCCCCGGTGTACGTGTTTCAGGAGAGGACATCATCATTGGAAAGACGGCACCGATCGACCAGAACAGCAACGAGAACGGCATGAAGGTTGCTGGTCTGCACGAACGCCGTGACATCTCCACACCGCTTCGAAGCACGGAGAACGGCATTGTTGATTCGGTTGTGCTAACCGTCAACGCCGACGACGTGAAATACGTCAAGGTGCGAGTACGGACAACCAAAATTCCACAGATTGGAGACAAGTTCGCCTCGCGTCACGGACAGAAGGGAACGATTGGTGTGACATACCGTCAGGAGGACATGCCTTTCAGCAGAGAAGGCCTGACGCCCGATATCATCATCAACCCCCACGCTATTCCGTCGCGTATGACAATTGCTCACTTGATCGAGTGCTTGCTGAGCAAGGTTGCTACGCTGGAGGGCATGGAGGGTGATGCTACGCCGTTCACCGACGTCACCGTCGACTCGGTGTCCGATCTGCTGCGCAGGCACGGTTACCAGTCTCGTGGTTTCGAGATCATGTACAACGGCCACACTGGACGCAAGCTCAGGGCGCAAGTCTTCTTTGGACCCACCTACTACCAGCGTCTCCGCCACATGGTCGACGACAAAATTCATGCTCGTGCCCGTGGTCCAGTTCAGATCATGACAAGGCAGCCTGTGGAGGGTCGTGCTCGCGATGGTGGCTTGCGTTTCGGAGAGATGGAACGTGATTGTATGATTGCTCATGGAGCGGCAGCGTTCTTGAAGGAGCGTTTGTTTGAGGTGTCAGATGCCTTTCGAGTCCACGTCTGCGAGATCTGTGGACTCATGACCCCTATTGCGTAAGTTTCTGTTGCACTTCGGTGTCACTGCTCTTTCTTGATCATGAAAGCTGACCATTGTCTCTATAGAAATCTGTCCAAGCAATCCTTCAGCTGTGGACCTTGCAAGAACAAGACGAAGATCGCGCAGATTCACATTCCGTACGCAGCCAAGCTACTCTTCCAAGAGCTGCAGGCCATGAACATCGCGGCGCGCATGTTCACAGACCGATCCGGTGTGTCTATCAGATAAGCCGCGACGGCAGGATGAAAGATGTTGCACGGCGAGAAGTCCGAAGGAGGTTTATGAAGCCAAGTTCGCGAGGAGTGAGGGACAGAGAGGGTAAGGGGATCATGCTTTTGGAACTGCATATTCAGCGCTTGTTCGGAGATTGGAACTTTTTTTTTAACACTTCTCATTCTGAGTTGAGATGAAGGGAGGAGGTTCCTCGGGCGCATCGCATTGGGGTTTTCTTGCTTAACGAGACGCCGAGGGGAAGCATTTGCTGCCATGCAGAATGCTTCTTTTTCTTGCACTTGAAGCAGCATTGCCGCTCGCTGTGCTATGATACAGGCGAAGGTGCAGCTAGAAAAAGTAGAAAAACAGCTGATGTACAATACCAGAGTAATACATGAGAATGAAGAGCCTTGGTCGCAAGTAGCTGTTCAACTGTTGTGCATGATCAAAATCTTCCATTGTCTCTTCTTCCTCTCGCCTCGTCTATAGCATTGTCCACAGCATAGTTTGGTATTGATAACTGTTGTACAAGATTCGTTCGTGTATTTCGTGACGGATGATGGGGCTCGTACGCTGGCTCACCAGGTAGCAGGCTTATTGGAAGAGCAGTCGTTATCTGGATGAAGGCGGACTCGACGCATCTTTCGGATCGACTGTGCTCCTAACGTTCTGCTCGCGCTTGTACTCCTCCTCGAGGACCCTCTGCATGTCAAAGTCGAGCTGGCGCTCGCGCTTGATGCGCTGCTGCTCCATATCCCTGACTACACCTTGATGCATTGCCTGTGGTGAGTCAAATCTGTCAGTCCTGGTCCTGGTCTACGCCAATGGCATTGGTGGGAGGGGATCTGGACGTACGGATCGCTCTGCTTCTTGCTGGAAGTGGACGAAGGCGATGGTGCCGAGGGCGAAGAGGCATGTGCCGCCGAGGGTTGCTTTCGATGCTGCGGACATTGTCGAAGGGTTGGGGTTTCGAAGGACAGATCAGGTACCGCCAGATAGGTACTGTCGTTTCTGAAGATATGTGGAATGCGATGGTACTCTGGTAGACGCAGTCGAGATCGCAAGCTTGAAGTCGCCAGAGTGGATCGCCGTTGAGCAGTGGCTACTACTACAATGCCTACGACGGGCGGGTTGGAGACCGCTGAAAAGTCCCCCGAATTCCCGAGGTGACCCCGTAGCTGGACGTGGGATTTGGAGAGGCAGGCAGGCAAAGAGGTGAGTGAGCTAAGTCATGGGGTGGGGCCAGCGCCGGTGGTGGAGGTCATCTGGAGCTGGCGACGACATGGCATTCGACCATTGACTGCACTCAACCTACGACCACCTCCCATCTCCAACCTCGACGCCCATCTTCGACACATCCTCGCATACCAGCACCGAGAAACGAGTCTCTAGTCTGGCAATATCTTCCCGATCCAAGACCTTCTCTCTTCCCAGTCCGAAAGCGACGTCTCCTAGTCGACCTCCTCCACAACCTCTCATCCATCATGGTTAGAACCACTGGACCTGCTCCGAGCTGCTATCTCGCCTCAAGAACAAGCTGCTAATATATCGATACAGTCGGCCCAGAACTCAGCGGGAATTCAGACCCTCCTCGACGTACGTAACATCAATGGCGCCCGACTCGAGTGACAACGAGCAGGCTTCGGAAGCTGCGCAAGTTGGAGGCTAACAGGATGCTGCACAGGCCGAGCGCGACGCCTCTAAGATTGTTCAGAAGGGTAAGTAACTCCTCAGGCGTGTGGATTCTTTCTATGGAAATCATCCGCTGACATTGACTAGCACGAGAGTGTAAGCATTCCTCCCTGAACCTGTCCTCCAGGTCCCCCACGACGTCATCCCCCATATTCGAGGCCATCCCACCATCATCACCTTACAAGGACACGAATGGCATCGATGCACCACCAAGGAGAGCGAATCTAACCTATCTATTCCAACAGTCCGAACAAAGCGCGTCAAGGAGGCCCGCGACGAGGCCAAGCAGGAGATCGCCGACTACAAGTCCAACAAGGAGAACGAGTACAAGAAGTTCGAGGCCGAGCACAGCAAGGGCAACGAGGAGGCTGAGGCCGAGGCCAACAAGGACGCCGAGAAGCAGATCAAGTCCATCAAGGAGGCCGGCGCCAAGGGTCAGGCTGGTGTCGTCAAGAACCTCCTCAGCGCTGTCTTCGACGTCAAGCCCGTGGCGCCCGCCAAGGCCTGAGGATGAGTCGAAGGAAAGACAGTGGTGGGATGGAGAAAGAATGGACGAGACTTGATGTTAGTAGAGCAGTGAGCGCACAAGTTCAGGGTGTATATCCGCGTGTTTGAGCTTCAGTTCTTCCATTGACTGGTTCTGCGGAGAGATCATCCTATTGTAGAAACTCAACCAGAGTACCCAACATATCCCTCATATCTTGACCCTTCTCATCCGTGCTGTCCATCTCCTTTAGTTGCTCCTCAATTGTCGCTTTGAGGGTATTGAGCGACTCATCCCTATCCGCTAGCAGCTTCTTGATCCTTGCGCGAGCCCCATCGTCTTCTGCGACGAGCCACGCGAGGATCACATCCACGGATTGCAAGTTATACAGACCCGCATCCAATCTCCTTGATAGCCACTCCACCTCCATCTCAGATGCCTCGTCCTCCCCTGCGGCCTTGCGCTCTGCCTCATTCTGTGCCTCCGCACGCCGCACTCCGTTTGCGTACTCGCCGTGCAGCTTGACAAGCTTGACGGTCTTTTGGTAGTCGTTCTCGACGAACTTGACGAGCGTGCGTATTCGCTCTGCGGACTGGCCTGGTAAATGCCGTAGCATGGACGCGAAGATGGCGAGGAGATGGCCGAGAAGCCGGTGGTCTTGAGATTTGTTGAAGAGGGTGAAGAGCGATTTGAGACCGCCGGCCTCGACAAGCTTTTGGCAGACCTCTGGGCAAGGACCTTCGCCGCCGACAGAGTGGTCGAGGAGGCGGAGAGCGGGCGCTTTGCTCATCTTGCCGTCCTTGAGCATGATGAGGCACAATTCCAGGCCCTCAGCCTCGACGAACTTGAGCTTTCCGTCAGGCTCGTCTGACAGACATGTCAGAGCCTCGAAGAGGTTCTCCATATACTCCTCCTCTTCACTGCCCTTGTCGGGGTCTCGCCTTCGATAGGGTGCGACAAGCTGAAGCATGACGTCGATGGCGTTGGCGGTTATGAGTCTCTGGCGGTTTTCTGAAGATGCTTGAGCGAGGATGGCCAGCATCTCCGCCGCATACTGCTTGTTCTGTGATACTTGTGACTCCTCACGTTGTATCCTCGCAAGAAGCCATTGGAGAAGCTTCTCGTCTTGCGCGATGCGCGTGGCCACAGATGATCGAGAGCAGAGGTTCTCAAGTACACTCAGTGCGTGATAGACTCCATTTCGATCTGCTTCATCTTCTTCGTTGAGTCGCGAGAAGTTGGAGACGATGAGACCTCCAAGGTCTGCTTCGAGCAGTGCATCGACCAATGCATCCCAATCGGCATCTTCCGCTGCAACGTCCTCGTCCGTGAGCTCGCCAACAATCTCTACAGCATCAATGGCAATGTCTGTGTTCTCGTGTGCCAGCAATCCGACCAAGCTCTCGGCGCAGCCCAGCTTGACAAACTCCTTGTACAGGTGAGGGTGCTCCGAGAGGACGGAGAGCCCCTTGATGTCCGCGTCGAGATCGCCCTCGCTAGCGATGAACTTCTGTGGCTGATCCTCGTATTTTGCGCGGAGCTCCGCATTTTTTGTGATGTGCTTCTCGAAGTTGAGAGCTGTCTTGCGAAGCCAACTGGCGTCGACTTTGTCTTGGGGTGGTGCTTCCGCGTCTGCGCCGTCGACAAAGTCGAGGATCTCTGATTCTTGGGCCGTGATGCCACCACCGAAGAAGCGACCGCCCTCTTCATCATCATCAGGGGGCATCTCAGGACCGTAGTCGTCGTCGGCTGGGGGCATTTCGGGACCGGCTTCGGCATCGTCGTCGTTATTTTGGTGGTCGTCTTGCGAGGGGTCGTCCTCGACGCGCGCATGTCGGGAGTCGCCGTCTGTGCTCAGTCGCGCCGACTTGTAGATCTCATCTGTGACACTATCAGATTGATGAGGCTTAGATGCACGAAATGAACTGTAACACATACTGGGGTCGCGGTCTGGTTGGAGCTTGCGTTTGGCAGTATGGCCAGCGCTCTGTAGAGAAGTGTGAGAAGGTCGTCTTCAAGATCAAGAAGGGACGGGGGGCCTACCTTGAAGATGTCGTCGACGCTCGCCATCGTAGCGCGACGCAGAATCTTGCGATTAATTGGTGGTAGCAGGAGAACGTTGAAGGATATCAAGGAAGGTATCGCGACGTCAAGAGGCAACTGTGAATCTCTGGTTTCGATGCTGCAGCTGCCGACGTCGGATGGACCCCCAAATTACCAGTTCCGTGCTAGCGTCAAGTGTCCCTGGCAGCACCCGACTGTGGAAGCTCAGGACGTGGGAAGATGGAGTAGACACGGAGATCGAAATGGAGACGTGGATCTGACATCCAGCCTACCATGGGATCAGTGACAATTACTTCTCGATAATATAATGCATTCGAGGAGGCATGGTAAGCATACTCGATTGCTCGTAGTGTTCGTCCGGGTCTGCACGCCGGCGGCTGTCTTGTTCGGACAAGGGTGATTGACTCTGCCCTGAGGCTGCAGGTTGGTGACCCGATTCACAATGCCTCCGTCCCCAGAAGGACCCTGAATGCCAAAGCTACCATTGCATCCTCAAGTCACTTGCTCCTTCACAGTGCATTTCGGCTCACAAAATATTATTTGATAATGGCACTTCGCCCTGGGTTTGCACTTTATGGACTCAGCAGGTCGACCCTTTGCTGCCGCATCGCCTTAAGCACACCCCTCGCTTCTTACACCACAGCAACAACGAATGGCTCAATACTCACCCAGAGCCGCGACAGACAGACCGTCACGCTGCCAGACGGCCGTTTGCTAGGATTCTCCGAGTACGGTTCGCCGGATGGCAAGCCCTTGTTCTACTTTCACGGCTACCCAGCTTCTCGTCGGGAGTCCGCTCCTATCAGCGACCTTGCTCAAGAGAAAGGCATCCGCATCATCTCCGTCGACAGACCAGGCATCGGTGGATCAACATACCAGCCTGACCGCACTTTCCGCGATTGGCCTCAGGATGTGAAGGTGCTCGCAGACTCCTTAGCATTGAAGCGCTTTGCCGTTGTCGGCGCCTCAGGCGGCGGTCCATATGCCATTGCCTGCGCCCTCAGCTTACCATCCGACAGGCTGTCAGTGGCAGGCGTTTTCGCTGGTGCGCCTTCATGGGAGTTTGGAGCCAAACATGTTTCCACTGCCAGGAGAACACTGGCCTACCTTGCAGAGCACTGGCCGAATTTTCTCATTCGCATGTTGGAGGCCTCGGTCTCAGCCAGTCGCTGGGCGCTGCGGCGCCAATGGGTCCAGGGCAAGATCAATGCCTGGCTCACAGCCGTCATGAAGAAGGCGAAGGAAAATGCGGGCGAGAAGTTCGAAGCCCCGACAGCCAAGGAGCTTGATGAGCTGAGAGAGCAGACAAGCGGGCCATTCTTCGACCACTTCGAAAACGGGGCAGCAGGGTTCGCGCGAGAAACTCAGCTCCTCGTTCGTCCCTGGGGGTTTTCCTTCGAGGATGTCAAAGGCAGGGTACAGATCTATCATGGAGCAAAGGATACCAACGCACCGCCCGAGATGATAGAGATGATGGCGGAGAAGATGCCGAATTGTGACCTGCAGATGTTCAAGGACGATAATCATTACACCATGGGTCGCCATATGGTCGACGTGATGGTCAAGCTCGTCTCCGAAGATGAGAACAAAAGGGTCTGAAGCTGTTTCCGTGGACTCCGAGCCTTGTTGGACATCTAGATGGACCGTGTAAGAATGTGCAAAATGAACGCCGCTCATCACAAGCGAAGAGTCTTTCTTTCCTGTCCTGTTATGCTGATTCCCACGAGCACATGCGCTGATGTCTTTGCCCACAGCATGGCTCGTCCTACTTCCATCAGAACAAGTGACGATGTTTACCTTATGCAGCCTCTGACGTGGCAGGCACAGTGCGGCTGCCAACACCTGCCAAACTCCGACACCTTCAACTTCAACTGTTACCGCACCCTCCACCTCAAGTCCCGCCTTGCTTTCAGCCGATTCCGGACTCATCTTCGATCTTTCATATCATATTCTATTTTGGCTCTTGCAGCGTTTGTACTCTATTCATACTTTCAGATTCAAGCCTCACGTATCAGCATACCAGGCTCGCCGACGCTGCACTTTTGAGATGAATCCAGGCTTCCCTTTTCCGCAACCTACCTCTACTGGCCAAAGCACCAGTACAGCTAGCTCGCACCTCAAACGTCGACCTGAACGCGATGACGTGGCAACGAATCCCGCAAAGCGACGTCGTGGAGATGATAGGACCAAAGAGGCTGCGAACGCAGATCCCAGACCTTCGGCCGAGGGAAGTGGCTTCAGTCGAGAACGTCCCCCATGGACTTCCCTTAGGACATCATCCAGAGAAGCTACGTACATCGATTTGACTGGCGAAGAAGTGGAAGACCTCATGCCCAACCCTTCGAGAAGCAAGGCAGACTTCCTCGACTTGACGAACGATGAGCCACAAGCCTTGCTCCCAATTTCATCAAGGAGAAGGGAGCGAGGTTCAACCCCATGCCCGTCATCCTCAGCCTACGATTCTTCCGGGCCTACCAGATCTTGCGCCGCATGTCTCGATGACATTTCTTTCTTCGGCAGGGCCGATTGCCCATGCGGACACTGCTATTGCCTAGCATGCCTGAAGCATCTCGTCACGGTTGCCATGCGTGATGAGGCTCACTTTCCTCCGCGTTGTTGCAATAGAGCAATACCAAAGCCGACGATGTACCTCGGTTTGTCGAGAGAAGACTGGGGCAAGCTTCAGGACAAGGAGGTAGAGTTTGGTACCCAGAACCGGACTTACTGTCACAAATGCGCCTCATTCATCCCACCGAATCAGATAAGCAACGATTTGGCCACTTGTCAGCGATGCAAGTGTTCTACTTGCGTTTTCTGCAAGAAGGCAGAGCATAACGGTGAATGTCTCGAAGATACAGCGACCACCAAGTTGCTGGAATGTGCGAAGAAACATAACTGGCAGCGCTGCCCGAAATGCAAGGCCATGATCGAGAAGTCAGCTGGGTGTGTTTACATGAGTGAGTTGGAGAACGTCATTTGTGATCATGTATAAGCTCCGTGCTCACAACCGCTCGCAGCGTGCAAGTGCGGGTGCAATTTCTGCTACGCGTGCGGCAAGATCTTCATGCAATGCCTGGGAACCTGCACTCCTGAGGCTCATACAGCAGGCGTACATGGGTTACATGGGCCATTTCGAAGATATCAAAACCGTCTTCGAGTCAATGCACAAGTCCAGAATAGAGGTCCAGACAACCAGCCACCTTATATGCCGATCCAGAATCCGGTGCCGAACAACGGGCCGGCCCATGTGCCAGGCCAACACATGCCCGCGCAACCGTTAGCGTTGCTACAGAACATGCCACCCGTTGGCCCCATGCCACCCGTTGGCTCTATGCCACCCGATGGCCACATGCCTGGAAGGGCGCGGCGATTGCCACAGACGAGAGAAGCGTTCATAAGAGGACGCTATATAGTTCCGAGGGGGACTTTGTTTCTTGATGAGTACAGAGCAAGACGCCAAGGTCAATCGTTTGGGGCAGTACCAGCACAGCTTCAAGCAAATACGGTGCGAGATCCGGCTGAGAACTAGGAGCAGCCAACACCGCGGGATGATGATCCTATGGAGGGTATCGAGTGGCACGGATGATCCAAATGCACCTGCCGTGATCTGAACTGATGAGACACGCCAATTCTGGTGCATTTCGTATTGACCTTGGGGATACACGCCAAGTGGCTACGCTCGGATGATCGCATTAAACAAGGACTTGGCCGGCAGATTGCTTCCGATTTCTTCTTCGTCCTGTTCAATCGACCTGAAGATGTGTCCGACGCAAATTTGACGAACAAGTGATGTCCCTCGGGCCACGTACAGAACCAGATTCTCGATCTTCAGCCATAGAATAGTTCTCATTAGAGCAAATTGGACATCGCTGGTGCTGGGCAAGGTGAAATGGGTCTTTGCTGCAGGGCTTTGCACAGCAAGCGGATTAATTGATCAGTTCAAAGGTGACTGCAGAGCGTCTCCGGTGTTTGCAGTCGTGATTGTCATTGAATGAGGCTTCTGGGATTCACAATGCACCATTCTCACTTACCCAAGACCTCTTCCTTTCAGATCTGAGAGGAATGTGGGATCTCACTTGACTAACATCACATACTCGCTGCGAGGTCATCTTGGACGCGTTGAGCAAGCTAATCATGGCTGTTAGCGAGACTACAACGAGCACCTCGGAGACAAGTCTTCAACCAGCGGACACGGACTCGGCATCACTGACAAGAAGCGGCCGCGACTTCAAATTCGTTGCACGACACCTCCAACGGGCCGTAAACAGCATTCGATTACAGAAGGTAACACCATCAGCACGGAGTCGCAAGCGAGCACGTCAACATTCAGACGTCGAGTCAACGCTGAGCAAGAATTCCGAGAAGCCACGGCGTTCGCCGAGGATTGCTGGGTTGGCCCCTGATGGCATCAGACTTGCCGATGGCTGGGATTTCCTCAAGTCGCTGGAGTGGAAGCTGAAGAAGGAAGAACGCGCGAAGAAGCCAGCAAAGGATAGCAAGAACGGCTTCACGAATGCCTCGGACCATTCAGCCTCAAAGCGTGTCAAGAAGGCAGCTGTGCCACTTGATGCCTCGAACGAGGTACCGGAGCCCACTCGAGAAGATGTTCTCGAACACACGAGCAGGGAATGTCTCACCTGTCTGGAATCTCTGCCACTTGCCGAGGGTGTAGAGCTCCCATGTGCCCACACCTACTGCTCGGATTGCTTCGTTACCCTGGTCCGTCATGCGATAGCCGACGAAGCCTCATTCCCCCCACGGTGCTGCGACAAGCAGGCCATCGCAAGGACTATCCTACATCAGTCCGCTCCGGCTGAGATCTGGGAGACCTTCAAGAGGAAGGAGGCCGAGTATGCGGTGCCTGTCACTAAACGTATCTACTGCTCGAGGGCGACTTGCAGCCGGTTTCTCGATCCGAAGCTCGTTTCCAACGACGTTGTAACCTGCCGCACCTGTAAACAACGTACCTGCACCATCTGCAAAGGCAAAGCACACGGAAAGAGAGAGTGTCCAGAAGACAAGGCCACCGCTCAGGTCTTAGGCATGGCGGAGTTGAAGGGTTGGAAACGGTGTCCCAGCTGCCGCAGTGTTGTCGCGCGCCTATACGGATGTAATCACATGCGTGAGTCAACTCATGTGTGCCAAGAAACTCCCGAAGCTAAGGGACTTGGGGCGGGCTAACATGCTGTGATATAGAATGTCTTTGCAAGACTGAATTCTGCTATGGATGTGGTCAGGTTAGCTGTGTCTGTCACCGAGTCGGTTGGTGACCAGTGGGTAGCTCTGAGGGACCGGTGTGAGCCGCTGTCTGGAGCGTGGACTGGTAACATTTGACATGGCGGATGTTTGTTGTTTGTATGCTCTTGCACCTTTACAGCGTCATTATCGATGGTGGGCGTGGTCGCAGGTGGAGAGGATATATCATTTGTCTGTTTGCGCGGTCCTGGGAAGCCTCCTGTGGATTGTTGCCCTGAGAGGTCTTTACGTTTGTCACGGCATGCTTTACTTTCTCATCTTCATCAAGGACGTCCACTGTATTGGTATGTGGTAGGGGACCTCCCAATTAGATTGAGCTGGACGCTATAGTAAATAACAAACTGGCCTCCGACCACTTCGCAAGGCGCAACCCCTAACAGATGATGGAAAGCGAATGTCAGACAGACATGTACCCGAAAATCCGCCTCGGCAAGGGTATATTGAGGAAAACACTACAACGCCGCCCAGACACGTTTCCAGAAAGGCAACTTCTCCTGACGAACCATGACTCCCTCCTCGTTGACGGAGAAGCCCTTCTGATCGAGATCGACCCTCCTCCCGCTGTCGAGATCAATGTCGAAGCTGTGTTTAAAGGGATCCGACTTGCGCCAGATGAGCTTGCAGACGACGTAGATGATACCGAAGAGGGGCAGCAGGATGTAGGCGTCGACGAAATTGCCAGCGTTGAAAGGTGAGAGATTTGTCCACCCCTGGACAAGAGCGAGGAAGATGCAGGCGCAAAGACCGAACCAGGCGGTGAAAGGGTAGGCCATAGCGACGTAGGGGAGCTCCTCGACGGTGCGACCGCGAAGACGCCAGCTGCGGCGGAAGCGAATGTGGATGAAGCTGACGCTGCCCCAGACGAGGAAGGTACTGACGCCCGAGAGGTTGACGATGTAGCCGTATGCGCGCGCAGCACCGGTGCTGACGTTCATCATCGAGATGGCGCCCACGGCGTTTGTGAGGAAGATGGCGGGGATCGGGACGCGGCGCTTCGAGCTGACCCAGCCGAGGATCTTTGGTGCTTTGCCGGACTGGGCCATGTAAAGAATTGTGCGGGAGCCGATATAGATGGAGGAGTTGATGGCGGAAAGGCAGGTGATGAAGATGAAGGCGTTGATGAGATGGACGCCGCCGTTCCAGCCAGCAGTGCGGAGGGCGATGGTCATGGGGCTCTGGAGGGCTTTGGCATCACCGCCGACGAGGTCGCTCGCGTTGGCGGGGCATGTAATGCCAAAAAAGAGAGCCGAGCCCATGTAGATGAAAATGATGCGCCAGAACACCTGGCGAATCGCCTGAGGGACGGCAACACCTGGGTTCCTCGTCTCTCCGGCGGCGATGGCGATGGCCTCAACTCCAGCGTAGAAGGTGGAGCAGAAGACGAAAACGGTGGCGACGCCGCGGAAGTCGTTGCCGTTGAAAGCGCCTGGGTCGTGCCAGTAGCGGAAACCGAGAGGCTCTTTCTGGCCGACAAGGCCGCCGGCAGCGTATATGATGGAGAAAATGAAGTAGGCAGTGAGACCGAGAAGCTTGGTAAGGGCGAGCCAGAACTCAGCCTCGCCGAAAGCTTCGACGCCGAGCATCTGGAACCCAAAGAAAATGGTCCACAGGCTATGGGACATGTCAGAATTGTGTCTCAGTGCCAAGCCAGAAGAGACAGGGAGAACTTACATGAGGAAGAATCCCCAGAGAGGCACTTCTGGGGCCCAGTATGTGAGGATGCTGGACATGACATTGTACTCGTTTGCAAGGACGGTGGCCCAGATAATGAAGTAGTTCCAGCCAACGGCGACAGAAAAAGACTTGTCGACCATTCGCTCAGCGAGGGAGATGAAGGAGCCGCCGCCCGGGAAAAGGGTGGTGAGTTCGCCGAGGGACTGCATGATGCAGAACGCAATCATTCCTGATGTTGGTCAGCATGATGAACGGAGACTACAGAACGAGAGTGATGGACAAGAGGATATTATGCGTCATGTGCAGAGGAAAGATGAAGCCTTACCAATGACACCAAAGCCAATTAGCAAAGAAGCCGGGCCACCATTCGCGAGGGCACCTCCAGCACCGATGAGCAAGCCAGGACCGATGATGCCAGCAAGGGCCATCATGGACAGATGCCTATTCTTGAGTCCTCGCTTGACTCCCGAGTCTGGATCGACAAGATCTGCGCTTGCGCCTTCGGGTCCATGGGCGAAGTTGTGCTCCATCTCGGAATCTGGCTGGGCCTCGGACGCCTCTGGGGAGACGGCCGTCTCGTCCTTTTTGCTCTTGCGACCGAACATTGCGACTGTGTGATGTGGTCGCGGGAAGTGTTCGGTTGAGGTCGAGAAGTTGAGAGGGTTGAGAGCTCAGTAGGAGAGGGGGGGAGGGAGCAGAGAGAGAAGGCAGAATCGACAGAGTGGAATGGGAGATGCGACGGGATAGAGATAGAGATAATTAGCGATAATGGGCTTAAGGATGCTCTCCTCCGTCTCCAGGTCCAACTAGGCTGGATGAAGAAATTGGTGGTGCAGGATCGTTGGCCCCCGTCAAGAAAACGTGGGTCGACAGTCGTGACTTTGGAAAGTCCATCAACCTGGTTCGCATGCAGTCAGTTAGCCGTCTGCCTCGACTATGATGTCTCACTTGTTGTTGCGTTCCCCATGTTTGCCATGTCGAGGACCGTTAAAATGTCTCACAAGTCTCAGCTGAACGCAGCCATCCGTCAAGTCGACTTGTCGAGAACATCTTCAAGGGTTCAAGCTGAAAAGAAAACATGATACCCCCACAATGACGAGCTTGCCAGCCACAGTCGCGAAAGGCAGAGCAAGGTTCGGTAGAGGCGATCACACCATCGGTGGCGTCTGCGCCTGGCCAAGAGTGAACAAGGGACTAGGATACTCTACAGCGCTGAGTGGGGGGATCCCGCTGCTCGGCTTGCGACTCTTGTCTAGCCTAGGGGACCTGGATCTGAATTAGTACGTAATAAGTAGATCTGCTCATGGGATTATAATATTGAATGACTGAATGGAATCTTGCAGAGAGCCCGTGCCGGCCTGCACCAATCGTCCTTTTCTCAGCCTCCTCTTTCCTGGACGAATCGTGCCGTGACTGAATCTGAGCAGGGTTCTGCCTGAGGTGTCGGAGCCAGTCGGTAGTGGAGCTTGGCACTGCCGACCACCCGCGGCTGGCTAAGATCCCTTAAGGCGATGGGCCGTCCTCGCTGCCTCTGTCCATTGATACGCTTAGCGTCGTCTGCCTTAACCACTTGAACTTGAACAGAACTCGACAGTCGTAGCAACTTGACGGTATGGGGCTTATGGATGGTCGGACTCTGGCTCGAGGCACCATCCACTCGCTTCGGTACCTTAAACCTGCGCTATGGCGTACCGCTATGATACCTTACTTCAAGCTGGACCCAGCCAGGTAAGCTTAATTCCCTTCCCGACTTATGGACAGACCGAGGGGTATATCCATCGACTGCATTCTTCCGTCTTTAACAGACGCCATCACAGTTCATTGAATATTCTACTCCAAGTGTCATTTCTACGTATCCGCCGCTCATCGAGATCGTTCGCGTCTCCACGCTGCATCCTTGCATCCGACACCTCCTGGGGTGTCCCCTGCACACACGAACTCCTCCGAACTCCTGGGCAGATCAACAGCTGCATTGACCTCACCAGGGATACTTATGCACCTCGTCCTCCGTCTCCAGATCAAGGCCACCATCAACCTGCTCTTGGTGCGCTTGATCCAGATACGCCAACAGCACCCTTTCGTACTTCTCCCGCCCCTTGTATCGCCCAACATCTCCTCCCCAGCTTCTTATCGCACTCGCGAGCCTGCCCGGCACGTACTCCTCCGTCGCCATCTCCTTCACTGGTACGAAATACGTCCGTATTGTGAAAACAACTGCCCCCGTTCTCGGCAGCCTCCGCAATGTCTGCCGCTCGGATCTGAACCAGTGGTGCTCGATCGCCTTGTCCTTCTCCGCTGCGTCCCATCCTCGTGCCCCGTCCGGTCCATCCTCGGGTCCGATGCTTGAGCTCCAGGCCAATTCGTCGTCGACTTGTATGAAGTAGTTGAAACGGCTGTACAACTCTTCTGGACGTAGGCGCGCAAAGAACTTGTTCATGCCCGTCTCCAGCTTTTCCCGGAACTGGGGGACGTCACCGCTCTTGTGGATCTCGGAAAGGGGCATCCCAAACTTGTCCTTGAGCCGCCAGAATCCTGCGAGCAGTATCGCCCCGGACAGGAGGTAGTATTGTCCGTCCTCGCCGGGCAGCATGAGCGCTAGATCGTCCTGCACGAGGCGTGCGCACATCGTAATGGGATCCTCCTTGAGCGGCCTCTGTACAATATTGAAGCTCTCCCCAAACCAGAGGTTCTCAAATCCGTCTGACGTTCTGCGATATAAGCTGGGATATCTGTCTGGAAGATATCTGCTAAGCTCCTCGAGCAGTTCGACCGCCGCTGGGAACGCTTCAGGGGCGCTTCGACTACACTCGTGCCCTCGCTCCTCGATCCGCTGGGCCTTGTCAGCATGGTACTTGGGAAACTGGTTATCCAGTTGGATCCAGTCCTGGTGGTCGATCGCGCGTAGTCCCATTGTGATGTTGTATTTCGGACCGTAGCGGAATGCTCGGTACGCAAGTGGTCGAGTTGTCTCGATGGACCAGTCCGGGAACGGTGGAGGCCGGGGCGGTCGGAAGCTGGACGGTTGCCACTGAGAAGTGTGCGTCTGACCATCCTTTGATTTGCTTCGAGTGAAGTCCTTTGTCCTGCTATGATGGTAGAGACGGCCGAGGCAGAGTAGAAGACCGAAGGCTATGGCGGCAATGCCTGCTGTGGACATGAAAGTCCATGATCCCAGTGCAGATGCGATCAGTGCCATATCCTTTCCTGATAGAATGATATGAGATGGTGAGCCTGTCTTCTACGTCTTGAGGCCTACAGAGCGCTCGACAAGGTATACGATGTGCCGTAAAGTGTAGGGATAGCGCCTTGTGATCTGGAAGGCCGGCTTGCCAGTGGCTAGGGAGAGTCAGCGTAGAAGCCATCCATCGAGCATATATTACCACGCGGCACTTGAGAAGATCAAATGATAAGACTAGCTTTCTCTATCTCTTGTCCACACGGGTACACGACGTCAGTGTCTGAGACAGCGTCAAACGTGGGGAAATGGGCGTTTGTCCGCGATAAGGTCGTGTCGTATCTGGGCCGTTGGACGAGCCAAGACCTGCACACGACATTTGAGTTGCGATGATCGGAGCGCAGCTGATAAGACTTTCAGAGCCTAGTATGATTTCCCTCGACTCCCGACAATGAAGACATGCGTATGTCGCTGTAGAATGCCCTGCTACTTAATCATCGACGTAAAAAACCTGGCACCGGGGTAAGGATGGTTGGAGAACGGATGTCTTGCTCCGGCACTGGCTCGAGGTATGCAGTACTCGCTCACTCCGGTAAAGAAGGTAGCGAAGGGATTACAATGGAGGGTCTTGAGACATGTTACAGCTTTCCAGGCAGAATTGATGGCAAATAATAACCAGGTAACGCATACGAAATCATCTTGGCTGTGCGAACCCTGGTTCCAGCTGGCGATAGTGCGACCGGGAGTAGTGAGGCCCTGCAGAGCGACGAGAGAGAGATGCGGACATGAAGAGCATCCGAGTGGTGGAAGGACATGCGCAATTAAGTACCAACGGTAGGCCAGACCGAATCGATGCCCAGGCACAGATCAAATCACACGGGGCTCTTGGCCAGAGCGGACATCTGAAGTCAAGTCACCGACCCATGACCCGACGAAGGATGCGGCATTTGCCGAAATCTCACTTCTCCCATCTCTTGAACCATGTACTCGGTTCTGGCTCTTCGGGCCAGCCACTACAACTTGAAGTAAGTGGATGCCAGAACCCACACACTGAAACATGGCTTGCCCTGGGCGTCCCCAACTAGCGAAAGTCAATCTGCAGCTGCTCTCCTACCTACTAATAAGTAGCCGTACCTAGTACCGTTAGCACTTAGCATCAACAACAGCCTCGGCTCTCACCAAAGAGACCCTCTATTGCCCAACAACTCGTGGATACCCAGGGCTCAGGCCTGCGGGCGATCAGTCCCGTTTGGTCAACAAGAAGAACAGGAAACTCCACTTCATACAAGGAACATGGACGGATATGCTGACGAGTTGCCAGAAGGAGACAAATCGAACAAACGGCGGGTGCGGGTAGGGCATCATGGAGTCAGCACCAGGGGAAACCTCCACCCAAATACCACCATCTCGTGGCAACTCCCACAATAAATACCACCGCAGATTGCAGACCGCAGACCCATCCCCATACCCATACCCACGAGGTTCTTACTCGGATGGGAATCGCGTAGATGCCCAAACCAGCCCCCGAGCTGTGCATACCTTGTACAGCAGCCACGCACTCTCCCAGTCTCTCATGCTTCGAGGCCCACGAGGATACCCCATGTGCCGGCGCTACACCACACCATCTGCACGGCTGAAGCTCGATCAGGGGAAGATTGGCACCGGCTTGCCAGGGTGGTGAGCAGTCGTGTGTCCACATTCGAACTATACACAAGCACGAGTTACCCAATTCTGGACCGGTGCCCGTCTCAAAAGAAAAGGTCCCCCCTGCTACCGGTTCTGATAGTCCATGAACCAGGGGCATGGGGAGGGGGGGTCTTGCATGCATGATCTTCAACAATGGTGATAAGCGAGGCCATAATTGAGGATCCTCCCACTCATCAGGGGGGCGGCATGCATGGTCCTTGCATCGATCTCATCTACAACCTTTCGTAACTCGTATCTTTTGCTTCTTCTTCTTCTTTTTCTTCTTCGTCTTCGTCTTCTGCATGTAAAGTGATTCGTCAAGGTAATCACCTCGAGCGTCCTTGGTGAGCCGAGCTTTGCGTCAGTAGACAAGATGGCCGTCGAGAATCGAGGGCCAGAACTCCAAGCCGTGGGCTACATCCTCATCACCACTGCTTTGATCACCCTCCTCCTCAGAGCCTATGTTCGCGTCTTTCTCGTCAAGAGCTTCGGCTTTGACGACTGGGCCATGGTTGTCGCTATGGTACGATACTCTATCCCACAGCTTCCATAACTTGAGCCGTCGGGGATGTTTTGTTTGCTGACAGTCTCTTGTCAAGATCTTCTTCTCTCTATTCGTCACATGTGCTTTGATAGGAGTGCATTACGGAACTGGTCGGCATCGAAAAGACCTCGACGAAGACGATTTTGAAAAAGCCATGATGGTAACCACCACCCATTCCTCGCCCACCATTGAGTGTACCTCGATTAACATCTGGCAGTACTGGTGGCTCTGCTACATGTGGTATTGCTCCTCCATGGTAGCCAGCAAGATCAGCATCGGCTGGTTTCTCCTCCGCATCACCGTCCGCAAAGCCGACATCATCACGATCTACCTCGTCCTCATCTCCACCGCCGTCACCGGAGCCGTTTTCTTCTTCGTCACCCTCTTCCAGTGCAACCCACAATCCTACTTCTGGAACAGGAACCAGGACGGGTACTGCATCAATGTCGACATTATCATCGCTTTGACGTATCTGTACAGCGCAGTCAGTTTGATTTGCGACTTTACCTTTGCGCTGCTACCCGTCGTTTTGATCATGAACCTCAACCTCAAGAGGTCTTTCAAGATGGCGCTGATTCCCATCGTCCTCATGGCCTGCGTGTGAGTATGCGTCTGATCATCAACACCCTTGAAAGGCTGACACTCTTTTCAGAGCTTCTACTGCCGTCCTCGTGCGCTTCGCTTACGTCAAAGACTTCAAGGACCCAGACTTCCTATGTAAGCCACAACCTAACTCACAAAGTATTTCAAAGCTGACGAGTCCCACAGGGGCTACAATCGACATCGCGCTCTGGAGTACGACCGAGCAAGGCCTCGCCATCACAGCAGGCTGCCTTGCAACCCTCCGCCCCCTCTTCCGCATCATCGCCTCCAAGATGGGGACCCTCACAGGCCGCTCCAGCATCGGCCCTCGGCCTTCTGGCAACCAGTATCCCCCAACGATAGGCCAAGCTGGATCCGGCAAGAGAGACCGACCTCACGGGCCCTTTTCCTTGATTACCGTGCAAGAAACTAAGGCTGAGAGGGCACATCGCGAGAGTCTAGACATCGAAATGTCTGCCCCGGGAGGGGCCCCTGAGATGACGACTTCTTTCTGGACGACCACAGCGCACGTTGGGGATGGAGGCAGTGAAGAGGAGTTGACGTTTGACTCCAAGATTGCATGGGGGCAACAGCAGGGCAAGACCATCACAACTTGTACGCCTGGTCATATCTGAGTCTGAGGTTAAGGAATTTAATTGCGCTATCAGGCTGCCATGATGCTTATGATTTCCCTGGTGCTTGTGCTACCGCAGTGCAGTGCAGATATACTGTCCTGCCAAGTCACCCATCGTCGTAAAATCTCAATGAGCTCACTGTTTGTCCCTGAACAGCAGACGGAACCTTGCCGTACTCGGGGAACAAGATCAAATTTCCTGTCCCGACAATACGCGCTCAAATACGTCGAAGTTACCCTCGTTCCTAGTGTCATAAATGGCGAACCAGATGCCATCCCACCAGCCTCCTTTGAATTCATCCTCCCTCAATACCTCCAACCAGCAGTTGGCCACCTCTTCTGGCGGGTTATGGAACGCTCCACACCCCAACGCGCCGAGTACCAATGATCTGTGGCCTCTTCGCGCAGCCATCCGGAGGCAAAGTCTCATCTTGTCTTTGGTCATCGTTCTGTCCGACTCCTTGGCGTACACCTCCCTTTCCTTGACACCCCCAGGGGTGTTTTCTTGTATCTTGCGCAGAGGCGGACGGTTCAGTGCTGCAATGCTCAGCACACTGACAAACTTGTAGTCCTGCGTTTGGGGGTCGTATAGCTTGTGACCCGAGGCCATGTCATCACGTATAATGACCACGTCGCGTGTGTACAGCCCCATCAGCTGCTTCCAGGGGTAAAATCGCTTGTTCAGTGAAAGAGACAGAGAGCTCCTATAGCACAGAGCCTCCTCTTGAGCCAGCGAACCCTTCAGCCATCCACCACCAGGGTTGGAGTGACTAGCCATGTTGAGCACAGCTACCTTGCCTCCATCCGCTGCGCTGGTCACACCGACGCGGATGGCGACATTGAAAGTGTCTCCGTTGACGACATGAATGTTTGTTTTCGCCGGACTCCGTCTTGGGCATTCATTGGGTGTGAGAGGTGGCAGCGATGAAAGGAACATGCGCTCCGCTAGCTCGGGTTGAAAGGTAGACGGGAGGTCAGGAATAATGTCCTCAAGGGCCATCTGCGTTTCCCTGGCCAAGGCAGCGAGCCTCGCTCTTCTTTCTTGGGCAGCTTCTGACGGACCTTTTGAGGTCTTGCCCTTACTTTTGTTGCCATTGCCATTTTGCTTGGACGAGGAGCCCGCTGGCGATGAGCCTAGCCAAGCATCGAGATTCCCCTTAGGAGGGCTCATTATGGGCGTGTGCTGACAAAGACTGTACCGCAGCTAAGGGTATCGTATGGTAACAATTCAATGCAGTGTCGAATCAGGCAATCTGCTCTCTTAAAGAGATCTCAGGCGACAATGTCAGGTTGTGATGGTGGAGGCCGAGGTGTGACTAACGCGGTGAGGTTCACGCTCATCAGCCTCACTCCACCACAAGGCAGCTTTAGGCCCTTGCACCTGCCACCTGCCAATGACGCCCGCCACGACACCTCGGCTGCTCGTCACTTGCGCGTAAACAACTAAGTCGGTGACATAGAACAGTCGTGTGCGTGGACGATAATGAAGATAGCACTGGCCTGCCGCACGTGGCTTGCCGCACTTCATTCGCATTGGGTATCTCTTGTCCTAAGATTACAGATGATGGTACATTCTATATGAACACACAGTAAAGCCTCACTCAGGCTTCACCTTGCCAGACTCTCCTCCCTCTGGCTCATAGACCCGAGGGATGAGGCCCTCCGCCATACTGATGGCGCCCTCAAGATTACTTTTGTTAAAGAGAAACAATCCCTGAATTGCCGCCGTGCTTGTCTGTCGCCCTGAAGCCTGGCCATCCGGCATGACACCGAACAGTCCCAGGTCGTGCAGCCTGGCTAAGAAGCGCTCTCTGCCTGAGTGGTCCGTGTCTACGTCCCCATAGAAGCGATCCCACATCTGTGCGGCTTGGAACTCTGTGGCCTCGCCGATGCGGACTGTCATGTCCACGCGCCCAGGCCGGATGAGCGCCGGATCCAGGCGCTCGATATGATTGGTTGTCAGAAACGCAATGCGCTCCTCGCCAGCTGCAAGACCATCGAGAGCATTGAGCAGGCCAGAGAAAGTGACCGTCGCACCGCTATAGCCGTCTGTATCTCGTTGTCTTCGGTTGACGAACGCTGCATCGGCATCTTCGAGTAGCAAAATACTCCTCTTCGGCAGCTTAGTCAGGAGGTATGCCAGCTTGTCATCGGTCATGCCCATCTCGCTGAGGTTCACCATGGCCACGCTAAAGTCCAGCTCGCCAGCCAAAGACTGGATGAAGGAGCTCTTGCCGCTGCCGGGAGGACCATACAGGAGATATCCTCGCCGATATGGGATGCCACGATCGACATACCACTGCTGGCGAGTCATGAAGTCGCGGACATCTGCGACCACGCCCTCTTTGACACCCTCGTCCAGTATGACCGAACCAAGAGGTCTCTTCTTCCGTGGGTCACCGAGTGGCGCCCACTCCATCCCCCGTGCCGAGTATACGATAGTCTTGCCCTCGTTTGCCTGGGCCGCCAGTCGATGCGCTTCAGCAAAGACCTCTTCGAAGACGTGTCGGTGCGCCCAGAGTGTCGTGAGCTGAACGATCTCATGGGGTTCGCCAGTGTTCATGTTCGCCGTGTTGTGCTTCTCTCTATTGACTGCAATATACGCCCCTCCATGCTTCACGATGTGCCGGCCGAAACCTGGCTGCAAGAAGAAGTGCGCATTGGTAGGTCCGCCGAGGCCGCCAGCACCGCGTGAGGTCGTTGTGGTGCTGACCGAGAGATCATGGATGCGCGTCAATCGCGAGGCGATGAAACCTGGTGTTGCACGAGGCTGAGAGAGCCATGCCAGGATCCAGGGGTAAGCAGGGTCCTGCTTGCTGATCTCGACGTTAACGAGCAGTCGACGTCGGGCCGCACCAGCAGCGACTATGACGCCTTTGCGTGCGAAGGCAGCAGCGGCACCTAGAGAGGCAAGGCCGATACCGCCGGCGAATAGGGGATTGTCGAAGAGCGCATTCAGGCCGAAGAGCGAGGAAGCGGTCGATGTCGATGGGTCGGACATGACATGCTGCTTTGAGGTGATGAAGTTTGGTGCAGCGGAAGCTTGCAGAAGATGGAACTCGAGATCTTGGATTTGAGACACTCGTCAACCCTAACCCTGTACCCTCCTACTGGATCCTGGGCTCTGCGGATTCAAGTTCATCATCATTGCAACATCTTCATGTCCATCATTCTCTATGTCCCGGGATCAGAGCAAGCTCAAGAGCTCACAGTGAGTTTAGCAGGGTCCTGGGTACACCGTTGCGCCTACATCCGAGGCATCTCGCTCCAAAGTGGCCTGAGCCCACATGCTGCTGTATGCGAATTGTGACGGCAGAGGGAGTTCGGTGCCTGAGTCTGTTCCCCCTTCTCGATGAAGAACAAAACAGACTCATAGCACCACATAAATACTCACACGTCTCTGTTCGCTTTGCTTTGCCATTTGACGCATAATGATTGGCTGACAGTAGGATTGAGTCTCTTTCAAGTCCTCAGACGGGCCGCTCTTGGCGTCATTCGTAGGCGATCCGTTTCTATGCCGTTTTTTTCGCCCTTAACGAAACTTTTCCGTCTAATCACTCTCACAACGCAGGCACCCTTGCTACGAAAAATGAGACAGTCTACAAGTAGAAGTGAAGCTCAACAACATGGTACATCAGTGTTATCCTGTTACATAGGCAAGACCCATGTTTTTCCCCATTCCCATCCACCGGCTCCATCGCCGGCGTGCCTTGTCCTGTCCTCCCGCCCGGCTACAATCCCGCATGTTCCCGTTGCAATCGGCTACGACTCCCTGCGGCACGAAGACATCTCGGCAATGCAATGGTAAACACCCTCCCATGACGCGGGAAAGCTAGGGACGATGCGCCTCCATTCTTTACGACACACTGCTCGGGGCCACATCACCGACACGCTCGGGCACGTTTCTCTGACTAAGTCGCTCATCGTCACTTGCTTCCTCGCTCGTCTTGTCCCGACTGCCCCGCCTGATCTGCGGCTGGTGTTTGGTGTCAACCGACTTATTACTTGACGTGGTTCCCCATTCGACGCTGCTGTCTCTCCCTCCTTCTCTCCGGTTTCTTCCCCTCCATCTCCATCACCTCCAGCTTCAATTCCCATGTAAGTGAATCGCTCGGTTGCTTTCCCAGTTTCATATCTGCACGCCCTCCACAAAGTCCTACCTCGCCCAGTCGCCAACCGCTCAACCATGTCTCCCCAACAACGCGCACCTCGATGATTCGAAACCCCCACTCTACTGCCTTCACCGGCGACGGGCACGGTCTAGCCACTGGCACCCTTCGTCCGCCTTGCGCCAATTGCAGCATGGAGCGCCAGGGTCGAAATCAGCGCAAATGCGATACCGGACGAAAAAATACGTCAAAGAAACAATAAGAAAAATTGCATTCGAAGGGACCAGCAAGAAAAGCCTCACTGAGGTCTTTCTCAGTGCCATGGCGCCAGGGCGGCTGCCCCTCCTTCAGCGTCTTTGCTCTGACGTTTATCGATACTGTTGCTGCCGTCACGGCGCTGGTGCCCCTCGACGCGCCCGTGGGGAGCTTCGCTCATAAAACCCCGCGCTGCTTTGACTTCACAGGATTTCTCCCTCCTTCTTGTATTGCTTTGCATCCTTCATCATCTCTTCATCCTACCAAGACTTCTACATCAGACACGATCTCGCTGACTCGTCTTCTGACACCTACAAGACCTTCAATTGCTCAAATCTTCCCTGATTGAGCGACCCCTCGATTCGATCCGACATCCCACCTTCAGATACCCCGCCAAACAACGCAAATATGGGTGCCCAGGACGTTCTCAGCCGCAAGTCCGGTGTCATCGTCGGTGACGATGTGCTCCGTCTCTTCGAGTACGCTCGTGAGCACAAGTTCGCCATTCCCGCCATTGTACGTTAGAGCCCCTCCCGAGTTTCAACGGTCGTTAGTGGCCAGGGTCACGAGCGACCAGATAAATACTGCAGAACAAGCACTGACAAAGCTTCCAGAACGTCACCTCATCCTCTACTGTCATCGCTTCCCTCGAGGCTGCCCGTGATGCCAAGGCTCCTATCATCCTCCAGATGTCCCAGGGTGGTGGCGCTTACTTCGCCGGCAAGGTAAGATCATCCTCTTGTTGCGTAACCCCTCATATGAGGCACAGAGCAGCTAATATCATCACAGGGCGTGAGCAACACCGACCAGGCTGCCTCCATTGCTGGCTCCGTTGCCGGTGCTCACTTCATTCGCCAGATCGCCCCGACCTATGGCGTCCCCGTCGTTCTTCACACTGACCACTGCGCCAAGAAGCTCCTTCCCTGGCTCGACGGCATGCTCGATGCCGATGAGGCCCACTTCAAGGCCACCGGCGAGCCTCTCTTCTCCTCTCACATGATCGATCTTTCCGAGGAGGAGGTTGACTTCAACGTCAAGACAACTGCTGCCTACCTCAAGCGTGCTGCCCCCATGAAGCAGTGGCTCGAGATGGAGATCGGCATCACTGGTGGTGAGGAGGATGGTGTCAACAACGAGGACGTTGACAACAACTCCCTCTACACACAGCCCGAGGACATCCTCAACATCTACAACACCCTTTCTCCCATCTCCCCCTACTTCTCCATCGCCGCTGGCTTCGGTAACGTCCACGGTGTCTACAAGCCCGGCAACGTCAAGCTCCACCCTGAGCTCCTCGGCAAGCACCAGGCTCACGTCAAGGCCGCCATCAAGTCTGAGAACGACAAGCCTGTCTTCTTCGTCTTCCATGGTGGCTCTGGCTCTGGCAAGCAGGAGTACCTCGACGCCATCAGCCACGGTGTCGTTAAGGTCAACATGGACACCGACATGCAGTTCGCCTACATGAGCGGCATCCGCGACTACATGCTCAACAAGAAGGACTACCTCCTCAAGGCCGTCGGCAACCCCGATGGCGAGGACAAGCCCAACAAGAAGTACTTCGACGTAAGTTATGACATTCAACTGAAGCCGCTCTAACCAAAGCCTTTTGCTGACGAACATTCGATAGCCCCGTGTCTGGGTCCGTGAGGGTGAGAAGACCATGACCGCCCGTGTCGCCGAGGCTCTCAAGGACTTCAACGCTGCCAACCAGATTTAAGCCTGGTCTGTTCTCCACGTTAGTAATTTGGCCAACAATTTGGCCTTCTATACCTAGTAGCTGCGGGTTGCATGACGGGACAGAAACCTGGACGGAGTTGGAAGAAGTGAATTGAAAATAAAGACGTAAAGCTTTCCAATGATGGCGCACCAGACACTACGCAGCGACTGCGATGCTTCTCCCACGATTCTCCACGCCCACGCTCGGAATCACCATATCGTACACGTTCCAGGGCAGTCGATCGTTTGTAGGTCGTAACTATCATAATTATGCTCATGAGGGGTCCCTATCCAACCAGAAGCCGTGGAAGCTCGTCACGATGCTGCTTCCTATCTCACGGTCAAGCGCCCCCTACATTATGCGGCTCCGTTGCCAGTTATTCGTTTAGTTCGCACCAATAGTGGCGAGCACTACCATCCAAGCAGCTCTTTCTCGATCTTCTGAACATCCTCGGCGCTCAACTCCTGTTTGTCCACCTCATCCGCCTTCTTCGCATCGAATCGCCAGAGCCCACCGGTCTTGTCGGCATCACCGTTGAGTGGCACACCAGCGGCCTTGCCGAGCTGCTCGAGGACGGAGTCCGCACCCTTGACAGCGGAGAAGTAGCGCCGTCGCCAGGTACGCTCCTCTGCGCGCTCCTTCGCGCGCATGTCACGCTGGGCCTGCTCGATCTTGCCCTTCTCGTGGCCCGTAGTGTCCATGTCGCCCTTCTGGATGGCGGCGGCAACCTTGGCCCAGGCGCGGCGCGACTCGAGAGGATGCTGCTTCTCGATGTCCTTGACGACGAGGTCGGTCTGTGGTGTGTTGACAGCGTCATATGACTCAACGAGGGTCGACTTGGAGTTCTTCTTGGCCGGGCCCTCGAATATCTCAAAGTTCTTGTTCCACTGGCCGGTGACGTTGTAAAGGACATCCTTCTCCTTGCCGGTAGGGTGGAGGACGGCGGTGACGCTGTTCTTCTTGCCCGAGAGCCAGCCCTTGCCGCTGTAGTCAACCTTGGCAGTGTAACCGGTGGAGCTGACGATGAAGCTCGTGCCGTCGAGCTCGACGAAGGGTGCACCGAAGATTAGACCCTCGATATGGAGGCCGGGAAGTGTGATGAGGTAGGTCTCCTTGGTATCGCCAACGGGGACTGTGAGTACGGCATGGCCAATCTGCTTGACGATAATTGTGCTCTTGAACGTAGCCTTTTGGGCATTGTATCCCTCCAACTGAACGCCCGTCTTGTCGTTTCTTGCACAGTATGCTGTGGCAGGTGGGTGATGGCTGACCTGCTCCGAGTAGAGATGCGTCTCGCCGGCGCTGTCTGACCAGGTGCCGAGGAAAAGCTCTCCGAGGAAAGGGTTCAGTGGCTTCTTCTCATTGCCGAACTGGTCAGATCGGCTGGCGTACTGGTGTTTGAGCGTGGAGAGAAACCACTTGAGGACGAGCATGGCACGTTTGGCCGGGTCGGTTTCGGAGGCTGGCGCGACGAGGAGAGGGGGGTGGGTGGCCCAGTAGGAAGAGAATTCGGTGAGGGACTGGGAGGATAGGATGAAGGGTGGAGCGGTGAGAGAAGAGAGGTCGCCGTTGAAGGAAGCGATAGACTGCGAGAGGCGTTAGTTGGCGCGCTGAAGCATGAGGCAACGTGTCGCATGTCGAACGAGAGACGTAGGGGCTCACCTTGAGGAAAGCAGTCCAGCTGCCGCTGTTGGCTACGGACGCGGCCTGAGCTTCGGACGTCATGGTGTGATTCTGTTCAGCAGAGATGCGATGCAATATGAGGGCTATATGATGTAGGAAAGGACGTGAATCGGGTAGGATGCAGGTCGCAGAGGGTAAAGTGCCAGTGTAGGTAATTTGGGTGGAGGGCGGCAAGAAGTTGGAGGAGGGGCACGTGGGGTCGATCAGTCGCGTGGTGGGCAAGGGGATCGTGGAGTGGTTACTGGCAAGAATGGTGGAAAACAAGACGAAAATTGGATCAAACTTGACTTGTGGCAGTGCAGGAGATTTCAGCAAGCTCGGCTGGAGCCTGGAGCGAATGATCCGTGTATTTGGCGTTGATGATGGTGATGATTATGACGGTCATGAGGATGGGTGACGTCGACGAGCGAAGATGGTAGGAGTCTGGGGATGTTAGTGGTCGGAGGGACAGGGGCAAGAGAAACGCCACAGCGCGATGATGATTGCGGGGTGTTTATTCCTGGTCACGGATCATCTGGTCGCAGGACGAGCCCTGCTTAGAAGAATCAGCTTTTGCATGCCGGTAATCTCGTCATCCAGGCGTCTGTTAGAGCCCACTTCTCTCGATTGAGCCGTTCACACAATTGAGTACGGATTGCGGTGACCTTTATATTGCGAAGCGTCAGGTCTCCGTGTGTGAAATACACCTCTGCATCATCTGGGAGCAGGTAACGACACATATCAGGATGGTTTGTGCCGTTCGTTGATGGTACCATCGTCTGACGGCAGCTGGCGAATAGCCGCAGCGAACATCCACTCTCGATGATGGTTGGAGTAAATCTATCATTCGCTTCTATTCGGTTGTATATGCTCATTCATTGTCGAAAAGACTCTACATGCGGTCGAAGAGACCGGTCTGTCAAGGGCATGAACACTCATCGCATCCGCTTTGGCGTAAAGGCGACAAGGTTCATGCAGGCAAACAAGCTTATCGCTTCTTCTCCGTAATCCCCGCTTCGACTCCCGATCTCAACCTCCACAGCTGTAATAATCCGCACATATACGTGCTCTGCACCGCTACCCAGCTTCCTTTTCCAACCATTGTCCGTCTAGGGCGTAGCATCACTAGGCCTTGATCGGCAAGTCCTCCGCCGGGAGACGATGCAAGATGTGCGTCTTCCCTAATCAAGCTCTCAAGATGCACCAGAACCCTCCGCTGGTGCACAGGCGACCATCTGGTGTCGCCATTTGCCTCAAGGCTCGGCAAGCACCCGATGCTAGGCATGCAGCTTCAACGTCCAGATGAGGCAGGAGAGGGATTTCCCCTCTGCTCCCCTCTGTCACCTTTCAGTATAAGGTCTGTAGCCGCTGCCTTTGGATGGGAACTCATCACGTCACCTTAGCAGAGTCATAGACAGCATCTCTACCATGAGGCTCTTGATCACCCTAGCACTGCTCACTCCTCTGAGTGTGGCAATCCCAACTGCTTCGACCAACCCTTCGCCCGTGAGCTACGATGGCTATCATATTTACTCCATCGACGTCACCACTCGCCAAGAAGCTGCCGACCTCGAGAAGCGTTTCGCTTTGCACCACACTCAGCAGGCCCGCAACGCCCTCGAGGTCGCTATTCCCCCTCATGAAATCCGGGCTTTCGAGAAACTCGGTCTCAATGCTCGCCTGATCAGCGAGAACCTGGGCCAGCAGATCCGTGATGCAAATGTCCCTAGCATCTACAGCCGCTCATTGCAGAAACGTGGTGAGCTGCCTGACGAGAGCTGGTTCGATACATACCACGACTATGAAGATCACTTGCAATACTGGGATGACCTTGTCGCCGCTTTCCCCCGACATGCTGAGAAGCACAAGCTCGGCGAGTCATACGAAGGCCGTGATATCTTCGCTTACAACTTCTGGGGCAAAGAGAAGAACACAAAGGGCAAGAAGCCGGCCATTCTGTGGCACGCGACTGTGCACGCCCGCGAGTGGATCAGCACCATGGTGAGTCGGACTGACCTGTAGACATTAGACATAGTAGCACTGACGTGTTGCCTCTCAGACCATCGAGTACCTCGCTCGTCAGCTTGTTGCAGGCTACCTGAGCTGCGACAAGGAGATCAAGGGGTTCCTTGACCACTACGACTTCTGGCTTGTTCCTTTCCACAACCCCGACGGTGAGATCTGAGCCCTTGGATCATCTGACGTCGCAGACCGTTGACTTTTGCAGGGTTTGTTTACACACAGACGACAGACAGGCTCTGGCGTAAGAACAGGCAGCCTCGGGCCAACACCACCTGCCTGGGCACCGATGGAAACCGAAACTGGCCTTTCGAATGGGACGCTGAGCCGCCGGAGGGAGGCTCTACGCCAGACCCGTGTGGACAGACATATCGCGGCGAGGCACCTGGCGATACGCCCGAGAATCAGGTTATTACAGCTTTGTCAGACAAGCTCGGCGCCACCGAGGGCGGCATCCGCTCTTACATCGACTTCCACAGCTACGGACACTTGGTCCTTACTCCCTGGGGTTTCTCTTGCGAGCCAGAGGTCCTGCCTCCGACACTGCCCCGCATGGTCGAGGTCGCAAAGTATTTTGCCGAGGGAATCGCAAGCGTCAACGGTACAGAGTATGAGGCTGGCCCAGGGTGCGAGATTCTGTACTTTTCAACGGGTAACTCCCGTGATTACCACCATGGGGTGCACGCAGCCGATCATTCATGGACAGTAGAGCTCAGTCCTGGTAATGCAGCAGAGGGTGGTTTCATTCTCCCTCCAGAGAGGATCTGGCAGGTCGTGCAGGAGCAGTGGGCTGGACAGCGACTATTGCTCAAGGAAATCTGGGAAGATTGAGGGTCTTTCAAGCAGCTCTTTCGAGAAGTTGCCGCATCAAAGTGTGCCGTAATGTATGCAAGAACAAAGTCGGGTCCTGATGCCAATTGAGTAGAGTATTAGATTGTTGAAGATGTGGGTATATTGATGATGGAGGTGATGCAGGGAAGTCTAGACTGTGAAGGTGGGTGGGTGCTAAAGCGGCTTGACCCGAAGTGCCCATGTCATCGATACCTCAGGTGCCAGCTCCGACGCAATCCGTACCGCACGACACCCACGCCTGTCAACTTGCTCAACACAATTTCTCGCGCGTCTGCCGCCGAATAGATTTCACAAAGCCCGACCGTACCCTCAAGTTCGAGCTTTGGCGGGCTCACATCCACAGTCAAACTGGCTGGGCTCTTTTGGAAAGCCTCGCCTTCTGCCCCCAGCGCCGCAAGCGCAACGGACACCATGGCGCAACCCTCGACACCAGGACTCACGCCAGAGTTCTGCTTCTCGACTCGCACACTACGGGGTTGGTGATATACCTGATGCCTTAATTTCTTGAGGAGTCAAGCTGACCGAGAAGCAGACTTCCTGCGCTTGTCGCGATCCACGATAGACGACTCGATCACCCAGAACCTCAATGCCCTCGTGACGCCATCACGGTCCAGATTCGAACCTAGTTCGACGACCCAACGATCCCAGAGCTCTCCGATAAAGTCAATAGAGCCCCAGGCGTGTCAAACGTTTCGAGATAAAGTGCTCTTCCCGTCTTGGGAAGCTCGCGCGGAGGTGATCAACTACTGCGGGATGGTGGCCACGAGCCCGGACAAGGAAGACCCGGAGGCGGAGTTGCGGGAATTGGAGAACCAGAAAGACAAGGAGAGGGTAGTGGACGAGAGGCTGGATCCGTACTCTGGGAGATTCTTCCCGCGAGAGGCGAGGACGGAGATGCTGGCGTCAGTGTTGAGGCAGGAGAGAGGCGTAGAGAACATCGTGCGGGCGAGGACGTGGGAGATGGTGCAGCAGAGATGTGGTGGAGGTGTAGCAGGGGGCAAGTGGGAGGATGCCATGGGGTCGTGGAGGGACAGGAAGAGGCAGGAGAAGATTGTTGGCGCCGGTCGGTGATGATGGTTAGATGCATGCACGATCCTGTACATTTCGCCTTCATGATGGATTACGGAGTATAGGGTGATGCATTGGGAGGTGTACGATGAGTGTCGACATTGGTGCATTCGTATTATGAAGTGTATTGGGCGATTCATAGATCTCTCCAATCTTGTAAACCAAGCTATACTTGGCACTGCAGATACACTACTCGTCCCTACATCACATGTCGACAGTGTTTTACTTTCAACGCTACATGGACAAGGGAAGCAGCTGGCGTGACCTTGGAATGAGAGGCTTTGTTCGTTTCGCAGCTTAAGGCGGATGCCCCGCCATTTGCACCAACCCTTGCACTTCGTACCTTACCCTGGGGCCTGGGGCCTGGAGCCTATGGTACTGAAGGTAGATTACAGCATTTGGTCGGGAAGAAATGCGGGTCCGGAACCGCATCGAACGAAACTCGCAGAACGGGCCGTCGAACCTCAATTCCTCGATTCCACTTGACAAGGCTTTCAGCTTCCCCAACCCCTCATCAAGCTTGCCCATCGCTCCGTCGACATCTCCTTGGGGCTCCTCGACCGTTCTCATCTAGCGCCAGCTATCCTCTCTCTCGCCGATTGCATCCTGCAACCGCAGTTGAAGCGCCGCCAATTGGAGCCTTGCGACAAGCTCGAGATCCCCTCCGATAACAGCCTCGTCGACTCGCCCCAAAGCCGACCTCGCCTACGTCTCGTTCGATCGACAACCGACAGGAACGGGAGCTCCGTGACCTTCATTGACAGGGTCTCCAATCTTCTGCTCGCCCCGGAATCGACTCTGGCCGAGTCAGCTACCACTCGCCATGCCGCAACCACTCCCTCCCAAGGAGGCTTCACACTTTCGCAATGTCGTCAAGTGCTATGAGGAGAAGCAATACAAGCGCGGCATCAAGGCCGCAGACCTCATTCTCAAGAAGCACGCCAAGCACGGAGACACCATGGCCATGAAAGCTCTCATTCTCAACGCCCAGGGCAAGACAGAAGAGGCATTCACTCTTGGCAAGGAAGCCCTCACCGCCGACATGAAGTCGCACATCTGCTGGCACGTCTACGGCCTGCTCTACCGCGCCAACAAGAACTTCGAGGAGGCCATCAAGGCGTACAAGTTCGCACTGCGCCTTGAACCCGACTCACCACAAATCCAGCGTGACCTCGCGATCCTCCAGGTCCAGATGCGCGACTATCCGGGCTATATCCAGAGCCGGACGGCAATGCTCAAGGCAAGGCCAGGTTTGCGTCAAAACTGGTCTGCCCTGGCTCTTGCACATCACCTGGGCGGAAGCCCTGCGGAGGCTGAGAAGGTCCTGACCACCTACGAAGGCACTCTCAAGTCCACCCCCTCGAAGAACGATTTCGAACACTCCGAAGCTGTCCTTTATAAGAATTCATTAATCATGGAGCAAGGTGAATACGAGAGGGCGCTGGAGCATCTCGAAAACAGCGCCAAGCACAGTCTTGACCGTCTTGCCTTCCTTGAGAAGAGGGCAGAGTGCTTGACGAAGCTGGAGAAGAAGGATGACGCTGCCAAGGCATACCGCGCGCTTCTAGAGCGCAACTCGGAGCACACAGCTTACTACGAGGCGCTAGAAAAGGCTCTCGCTATCCCCGAGGATGATATTGCGACACGCAAAGCCCTTTACAAGGAGTATGCCGATAAGTTCCCACGGTGTGACGCTGCGAAGCGCCTACCCTTGAACTTCCTGACAGGTCAGTGTGCCTCTTGGCGCATCTCGTCAGTCACAGGCTAACCAATGTTGCAGGTAATGACTTCAAGGAGGCAGCCGAAGCCTACCTCACCCTCATGTTCAACAAGGGAGTCCCGTCAACATTTGCGAACCTTAAACACCTTTACCCTGACTCTACAAAGAAGACTGTGTTGGCAGACTTGACCGAAAAGTATCTGGCTTCGTCCGATATCGATAAATCGAGTAAAGACAAGGGCGAGGCCTCAGCACTCTACTACTTGGCCCAGCACTACAATTACTACCTCAGCCGCGATCTGGACAAGGCTATGCAATACGTCAACAAGGCGATTGAGAAGGACGCCAAGGGGGTCGATTACCACATGACCAAGGCAAGGATACTCAAGCACACCGGCAACCTGCAGAAAGCATCGGAGATGATGGACTACGCTCGTACGCTGGATTTGAAGGACCGTTATATCAACAGCAAGGCTGCGAAGTACCAGTTGCGTAACAACCAGAACGACAAGGCATTGAAGACGGTCGGCCTATTCACACGAGCTGAGACCGTCGGCGGTCCCCTGGCCGATCTGCTGGACATGCAGTGCATCTGGTTCCTCACGGAGGACGGTGAGGCTTATAGCCGTCAAGGCAACACCGCCATGGCACTGAAGAGGCTGCAGCAGGTTGCAAATATCTTCGACGTGTGGCAGGAGGATCAGTTCGATTTTCACAGCTTCTCGTTGCGTAAGGGTCAACTGCGGGCTTACGTCGACATGGTCCGCTGGGAGGATCACATTCGCGACCACCCATTCTACTCACGTGCTGCTCTCAGCGCAATCGAAATCTACCTGCGGATGGCGGATGCGCCTCAGACGAATGGCACCAACGGTACCAATGGAGAGAGCGCCGAGGACGCACTAGAGCGCAAGAAGGCGCAAAAGAAGGCGAAGAAGGAGCAGCTGAAGATGGAGCGAGAGGCTGCTGAGAAGCAGGCTAAGCAGGATCCCAACAAAACCAAGGACGGCGAGGAACCTAAGAAGAAGGATGACGACCCCTTTGGCGTGAAGCTGGCGGCGACGGAAGATCCGCTGGGCGATGCAACCAAGCTTTTGGTACCGCTTCTACAGTGTCAGCCCAAGAGCCTGGAGGCACAGAATGCTGGGTTCGAGGTGTACATGCGCCGCAGTAAGTTGATGCCACCCAAAAGCAGACCCCCGATGTTCGTCGAGCTCCTGCTGACCACCATGATGTTGAAGGCAAGTACATTCTGGCCCTGCGCTGCTTGCAAGGGGCGATCGCCTTGGATCCCCAGGCACCGAAGGTGCACGAGCAAAAGATCGCGTTCCGGTCCATGCTCAACAGCGCCTCGGACCTTGCGCCCAAGGTCGCCGAAGTCCTCAAATCCGAATTCAATGCCATTGAGCCGTCGGCAGACCTGAAGAAGGTGAACGAGGATTACTTGTCCCAGCATACAACGAGCCCACGTCACGTCCTGTCGGTTGTCAAGGCACGACGAACATTGGGAGCGGATGTGGCGCAGTGTGAGAAGGATCTGTTCGGTATTCTGGACATTGAGGGTGTCAGCTTCGAGGATGCAATTGCGGTGTCAGAGACACTGCGTGGCTGGCACAGCAGTCAGCTCGGGGCGTTCAAGCAGGCTGCGAGCGGCAAGTGGCCAGAGGTGACAAGACTTGGTTGAGTGTCTGAACGGCTGCTCCAGTCTGTCAGCCCGCCTCGTGTAGCATGATCTGGATTTTGGGCTCAACAAAAAGAAGGTCTTAGAAGTCGCCGGGAGAGGAGGCGAAGAGACCATGGAAAAGGGGTGAGGGGTGATAGGCGTTGTATGATAGCCATTGACAAAATGCGTACGCGTCGGGCCATCAGAGATGCCAAACCCGAGTCTTGTTGGGGCCGGTTAGATTTGGCTTATTTTACACGAAAATAGATGACGAAGCTATGCTGACTTGTCATCCGACTCTTGGTGTGATTGTGAAGTCTCCTTGTGCATGCTCAGAAGTATATGGTGGCTGATGTGCATTGGGTGCACTCATTTACTCGGAGACTCTGAAGTAGCCAAGCACTTGATTTTGGAATAGCCAAGGGGTGGCGTTCCCTCGATGAGAATTAGCGCTGACGCCAGGGATACCGACGGGAGTGTTATTTCATGTCAGCAGATCATCAAACAATTGTGCTCTGATGATGGATGGTGATGGGAGTGAGACCAGGCCATTGATGCCACGCGGATGGTGGACCAGACCCTTGGGCTAAGACGTAGTAGCTCCCACGGCCGCGCATCCACTACTGCCATCTCCACCACCTCCGCTGCATCCTCGGCCGTCGTGCACACTCCCTGTCGCATGTCATGGCGACCCCTGCTCGGCCATGCTAGGTGCGGTTCGGTCGGTCATCAATTCATACAACTGTCTCTACCTTGTACATAACCTGGATCTTTCTTCTTTCACTCGTTCCCATTGCGCTTAGCATTTCTCTGCGCACCACCTTGCTGCCGATTCCTGAAGCTCTGCTTCGAAGCCACCCGACAACGCAACAACCGCGATCGCGACCCTCGATCTCGACCCTCGGAGCCTCGGAGGCTTTCCAACACCTGACCACAGCGATCATACTGGATCAATTGACACAGTACATAGTCGCAGCCACCAGAAACTACCATGAACGGACAAAAAGCTGAGGATGCCAACGTTGGCATGCGTCTTCTCGTCGCTGGTAAGGCGACATTGACTATTGGCGAGAAGGACCTCGCCATCTCTGGTCAGCATATTAGCGAATCCCACTTCAATCACAGCCAGAACGACTCAGCTGACTTCGAATAGGCTCGACTTCCAAGAAGACTAGCCGCAACTCGTGCGCCCCCTTCTCGGCCGGTCAGTCGCCAGGCGCGTGAATCTCCTCTCACGTACAATTCGCTGACACGATACAGGAGCAGACGGACAGCTATCCATCCCTTTCTACAACATCCTCTGGGCAGAACACGCCAATGGCACGGTCACGATTGACTATACAATAAAAAAATCCTCCTCGAAGCTTGAGCGCAAAACACAGTTCTTCCAAACGACACCAAACGATGCTGCATCCGCTGGCCAGCCCGACCCAGAGACCTTCGTTGCCGCGATCATGTCGCGTGCATACGGTCGAGCGATGCGCCAGAAACGCATCTACGTCCTGATCAACCCCAACTCAGGGCCCGGGAATTCCGTTAGAATGTTCGAAAACGAGGCACGATCGATCTTTGAGGCGGCAAGAATGAAGGTCGACTCTGTGGTGCTCAAGAAAGGTGGCGAGGCGACGGATATCGTGGAGAAGGTCGACATTGACAAGTACGACACCATTGCTGCTGTATCAGGGGACGGCACCCCATACGAGATCTTCAATGGCCTTGCGAAGCGGCCGGATGCCAGAAGAGCGTTGGCCAAGATCGCAGTGAGCCACATCCCTGGGGGTTCTGGTAATGCCAAATCGAATAGCTGGAACGGCACAAACTACGCTGGTCCCGCCGCTCTCGCAATCGTCAAGGGGATCGTCACGCCCCTCGATCTCGCCTCCATTACACAGGGAAACACGCGCACGATTTCACTCCTATCTCAAGCTGTGGGAATCATGGCTGAAGCTGATCTAATGACGGAGGACATGCGATGGCTCGGGAATAAACGATTTGATGTTGGTCTGCTCAAGCGCGTGTTTCTCAAGAAGTGCTATCCCTTCGATCTGGCCATGAAGGTCGAACTAGAGGGCAAGGATAACATCAAGGCTTTCTATAAGCGGCACCGTGATACGAATGGCGCCCGCGCAGAATGGGACCGAGTCACCGTTGATGGGTATGCTGAGGACGATAAGAGCGAGGGGTTGCCTGCCCTCAGGTACGGAACGATCAATGATGAGCTGCCCCAAGGCTGGGAGCTGGTTCGTTATGAGAATATCGGCAACTTCTTCGCCGGCAACGTAAGTTATATCCGAGCCCGTTAGGCCTGCCTTGGTCATTTCTACCCACGTCGGTATCAGCACTAATCATGTTATGCAGTTGAGCCTAGTGACAGAGAAATCCAGCTTCTGGCCTGCTGCCCTACCTTCGGACGGTTGCCAGGACATGATCACCATCGAGGGCACCATCCCCATCCATAAGGCAGCCCAGGCACTCATGGATACAGAGTCGCCCAACTTCTTTGACAATCCGAATGTCACTTACCGCAAGGTGTCGGCCTACCGCATCATCCCACACGACAAGACGGGAGTGATCAGCGTCGACGGAGAGAGCATACCCTGGGGCCCATTCCAACTAGAGACACACCGGGGTCTGGGAAGGGTGTTGATGAGAGACGGGAGGTTCCAGCATCCGGGGCCAAAAGGCTGGGAGAATGCGCAAATATGATGGATCCTTGCACTTACACAGGAGGATATGTTTGGTTCGGAAGCACGAGAACGGAGAAGAATACCCCTAACTGCCGTTTGAACATTTGTGAAGACAGATACTGGTGGCCGATATGACTTGCACCCACAAGAGAATAATAATGATATTTCTTGATTGGAAGACACAGACCCTGATCGTTGAGTACTTGAATGACGTTGATGAGTCTCGGCATATGCCGTGAATGTCAGGAGCGACTAGATCCTCTCACCTTCTGGAATCCGTGTGAGAGACAACCAATGCCCCGCCAAAGCGCGACAACTCTTAGTCGCGACTTCACTCCGTCAACCATCAAACGCGATCATACCCCATCCTGCGCCTCCAGATTGGTCTGTCTCATTCTTCTGTGTATGCGCTCGCGTGATGCATCTTTGATCGCAAGTGTATTTTAGACAGGCAATGGGCAAGGGACAGACACGGTCGGGGTCCGGGCCGTGGGGTCGGTTGCGACCTGTCGAGCTCGATCCGCTTGACAGTGTTGGTCTCCCATCCAAGGGCGACACAAAGTACAGCCTCTGCTACTTCTGACGTACAAGATCGATATCGCTGACCGGACGCACAGACTTCTAGACAAGAAAGCGCAGGAGAAGTACTTCACCAAGATTGTGGAACGATACTTGTCCTTCTGCTCAGACGCAGGCAAAAGGGATGAGCTGCTCCGGCGATTTGCGAATTTGAGTAGGCAGGAAGATGAGACTGCGTCAGCACTGAAAGCGGCATCCGGTGTTTCGACGTTGTCACCAGAGGATTTGAAGGATCAGGCCAACAACAAGTCTCTTGCCTCAGTCATGATGGCATTGAGGAAATTGAGAGAGGGCATCGTCGGTAGCAAGAGAGCCGATAACTTTGCCGTGCAGGCCTACCTTTTCAGCATCCGAGCTTCGATCCTTGTCAAGCAGCCAGAGTCTTATCACCCTGCTGTGCTTCATCTGCTGAACACAATGCGCGTGATGCACCCGCTCACGGCTACAGAGTTGCAGGAGGTGGTCACGTACCTTATACTAGACACGGCGTGTCGAAGGAACGACCTCGCCGACGCGTATATGCTGCGAAGGCGGTACAAGATCCGAGATCCGAAGCTGGATATGGCTCTCGGTGCCCTGGTGCACGACAATTGGGTGAGGTTTCGGGAGGCGAAGAACAGGGTCGACGGCCACCAAGCGAGAATCATGGACTTTGCGGAGGACGAGATGAGGTTGCGGGCGCTCAAGTGCTTTGGGAGAACGTACTTGAGTGTGGACTTGGGCTATCTCGAGGGTGTGACGGAAAGGAGATGGGAGGATCTGAGAGAAAAAGACGGCGTCGGCTGGGAGCTCGATGGAGAGAAAGTGGTGATCCGAAGGGTGAAGGCGAAACCGGTGGTGGCTGAAGGAGGCGGCTGAGGCCAACAAAGTAGGTCCGTGGGATATTCCTTCCTCTTCTGCCCGATAGATGTGCTTTCGAGCTTCTCCTCTACCTTCACAGACGCAGCCTGTGGTTGTTTGTCCATGTCTTTACGACCTCCTCCAAAGCACCTTATTCACTTGGTCTCTTCTCTTCTCTACTCCTGTTTATGTACAGCTCGCACCTGCCGTGTAGCCTCTGCAGCTGCCTGCCACCTGCCCGTCACCTGCTCCATGTCGGATGACACCAAAAGCAACGCTTTGGCCTCCAGAGCTTCCTTCACCTTCAACCTCCCGTCTTTCTGTTCGTTCTTCTTCTCCAAGATACTGTGACGATGCCTCCATCGCGCAAGCGGCAACGGACCAGCCCGACGGATTCCGATGGACAGCCGTCCATCCTACTGTCAGACGATCGCACTGCTTGGCTCGTTAGGTCAGCTCCCCTTGCATTGGAGCCCTTGACTGTGGTTCCCATGTCCTCCGTCTTAGCAAGGAACATCTTTTTTCCCCTTCTGTTGCTGACCCTACGTGGTGAGAATGTAGCAGCGAGGACCAAACTGTCGACTTGATCGCCAAAGACGAACCTCTGATGGTTCACAAGCACGTTCTGACAAAGAGCTCCGAGTACTTCCGCTCTGTCTTCAAGAAACCCTTCACCGAAAGCAAGGGCGCTGTCGTTTTCACCGATATCGAGCCCAAGTATCTTGCCCTCTTCGTCGGCGTTGCATATCAACATTCTTCCTTGGTACCGGCTACTCCACCTACACAGGCCGAAGCACCTCAAACCAGGCTGAATCACGTCTGCATCAGAGACTACATCGAAGTTTATAAGCTCTGCGATCGATTCATCTGCCACGACATGGCCAAATACATCGATCAGTGCACTGATGTTGCTATGAGGGATGGTCATCGAGCAATGTTTCGCGACCAGAGTGATACAACCCACAAACAAATGATGCGAAACTTTGCCGATGGCTACGAAGCTCTCGAACTGGGCCACTCCGAGCAGGCGCGGATAGCTGATAGGCTCCTCACCTTGTTCTGTGGTGCGATCAAGTACTCGGCGTGGTCTGGAACACTGCACGAGATGACGGATCGTCCTCGGTTTGTTGCGGAAGTTTCCAAGCGGTTCGCTACAAAACTTGGAGAGCTGTCGAGCACGCGGAAATTCACAAGGAAGGAGATCAGATTCTGAGACATCCGCTATCATGGGGAGCATACTTATTGCCATTGAATCGCGGCCGTTATGGAAGATTCATTAGCACGGTAGCAGATGAGATTGCTGTTGCTTTTGCATTGATCATGCCGTGCGGTGTTCAGGCGAATGATGGTAAGCTCCTAGAGCTCTGCTACTGTCTTGACAACAGCCACTGATGTTTCACCACTGTCTAGGTTGGTTTGCTGCTTGATATTCTCGGAGCGCAAAGGCTGGACGTTGATCCCGGCTGGATCATTGATCTGGCTACTCTGTAAGAATATAAACACGGAAGATAAACGACTCTATTCACAAACTAGATGGCTGGAAATACACGACATGGTCTGATGGTCTCTCGATGGAACTGGCAAACCGGCATTTGAGGTTTATATGGCATTATCCAGACTGAGTTTCTTCTATCGCACGGGTCACCTACATAGAGGAGGTTGCTCATATTCCGACGCCGAACACTCAGGCATGCTCAAGGTCGAACGGAGATATTATAAAAGTTGACTTGTGAAATTCCCGAACATGAGTAGATGCCGGTCAGAAAAGTCTACCGTACAGTTCTCGATGGTCGGTCGTGTCGTTCTTGCGGTACACTGAAACAAGCACCAGTGGCTTGCACAGCATCGACAGTGCCCTCACTGAGTCCTCGGCAGATCATCAGAAGTACATCTTCTCATCGCAGTACATTTCACAGGTAGAGCGTGGTGAGTCTTGAGGATGTGGTTTTGCTACTACCAATCTCGGAAGTACAGGTAGTTTACGTCCATCCGTGGACAGAAATCGGAGAAAGCGCCTGATTTCTTTTTCTCGATCCTATCAAGCTCTACGCATATTGAGAGCGAAATGACGGCTTAGTTCGCCACGGCAATACGTTTCTGCAAAAGCATAATTATTTTATAACATTACGAAAGTCGGTCATGAACTTGCTCCGGAAGCACCCGATTCACAAAATACACGACTTGACGATGTGGGACGGTTGAGGGAACTGCCGATGTCCCGACCCAGGTCCCTTCCCGTGGGAGTGGTGCCGACTAAGACCATGCTACATTCTTCGTCCTGCGACGCGTTCGGGTTCATGATGCATTGAAAAATGGCTGGCTTGGTCCGGCGATGTTGTCAGTAAGGGTAACAGTTGATATGTAGGCAATCATACGTGTGCCTCCAGCGACACCAGTTCACCTCAGCGATCAAGGTTCTCACACTCAAGGAAGGGGGCTCATAAGCTTCTTATTCTTTGAGGGGTATCTTGTATTTATTTCGTACTGATTCACGCCGTACCTCTACGTCGTTGAAATGCGAGCGCTACTGGCCAACCAAGTCAATCATGTAGAAGACCTTGCGTCGCTGAACTATGCGTCGCCACGACACACAAAAGTCGGAACCAGTCATAGCAAGTGTGTTGGCCGAACGTCAGGCTTAGATCCAGTCCAATGCTCGGCTCGTGAATTCGCGATTGGCAGCCTTCGTCCTTCGCGGGGCGCACCGGGGGTTCGCATCTGCCAGGTGTTGCCCTCGGACCAATGAGGTCTCTGAAGCACGTAGAGTGTCCATCCCGAAGCGAAGGTAGGAGCTCGGTTCTCTTGATCGCGGCAAGCTTTGCACAGACAATTTTTTCTTGAAGCTGAGTATCACATCGTTGTGTTGTTGTGCCTTTCATCCGCTGGCAAGGGATCTACTTCTTCTCGTACGCTTGGACGGCCCGCTCCAGCGCCTCGAGACTCGATCGATCGCCGTACATGTCCAGCATGCGCTCATTCTGTAATTGTTGCTCGCGGTAGCTGTCGTTGCGATGCTGCAAAGATGCCTCAGCGGCTTTGTCGAAATAGGCTTTGGCGCCATATGCTGCGACCGCAGCGGCAGCAACTGTGGTAATGCTGAACAAGGGCGGGTGTTAGCCTCAGGGCAGGTACGGAAGAGAGATTTGTAGAGGGAAATGGTGATTACCCTCGTACAGGCAGGGCACGGGGTCGGGGCATATGTGCCACAATGCCTGGGTGAACGCGAGCAGCTGTGGAAAAGTGTCGTGGCGGTTGGGACATTGTAACTATGAATCCGTCGTATGGTGTTGGTAGTTCGTGAGGCAAGATCTTAGGGTATCCTTCGATCTGAAGTAACACCGATGAAGGTCTCGCGCATAACACGCGAGTCGATGTCGGCCTTGAGTATGGAGAGGTGACGAAATGTCGCGAGGACGGCAGTAGGAGGTGAAACCCTCAAGCTCGGGCGGCCATCGTACTTCCGATCGGGTATATATGGGAGCCTCCGGCAACACACGAATCCATGACAGCCAAGTAGCTCGGGTAAGACTGGCACGGGACGCCGTTGCCCACAGTGGGGAGGGCGACAACCGAACCACTACATCGGCTAATGTCCCCCGCCTGCAAGCCCCTTGTGGCCGTAAATCTGGAGATTTGCGGTGGTGTGGTCGTCCGCCTAGGACGAATCCAGCTAAGTCAAACGACCTGGGGGGCTGTGGCAGTCGAGCAATGCCTGACCCGTGTGGGGTTTGGAGCCCAACAGCGACGGACGACCCAGCGGGGGATCTGCCCACACTTCCTTCCTTGGCTTGACGTATCAGAGCTCGCCGAAGACATGTGATGGTTACGGCGATCCTGGACATGATGGGCTGTTCAAGAGCAAGAGCGGCGATCATACGACCATAGAGAGAGACTTGGACACTTACATATTCGCCTCCCCTCAGCCATTGCAGCGTCACATTCACAGTCAAGATCGGGATTGGGCTTTCGTACTGGGGGGTGACATCATTAGTCTATTGACGTTCTCGCGCATTTCATGCGTGGTGCTTACTGACATGTTGCCTCTCACAAAAGCTTGGGTACCGTTTCCATTCGTCAAGCTCCAAAGAGGGCGCTCAGATCAGGTTGCTGATGGATATCTCAGCGCCCCGGCGCGTTAGCTTGCGCTTCACCGTTGGGTCATATGTTCCGACACCGCCGAGGTATCCAACGCCAGCGAGGACAGCCGCCTCCGCTCGGCCAGGAACAGTATCAGGGCGCGCAGCGGACCTGACAATGAATGTGTCGCGGACGTATGGGTTGTCGCTGATGGCGCATAAAGGGTATTGCTGAATCCATTGTCTCCAAGCTTCATTGCGCGCCCAGTCGCCCAGCACGAGGGTCTTGACCATGAGTCCAAGTTGATCCAAAGCACGATAGCCCATCAGAACGCCACCGAGAACATCGCAAACCACTCGAGGACTTCCAAATGCCCAAGTCCTGCTTCGCGCAGAAGGATACTGACGCCATACCTCGCAGCTCAGCATGAATTTGGTAACAGCATCGGCTAGCGATCGCTGCTTTTGGTGATCGTCGTAATTCAACCCGAGGTACCATCTGACGATCTTGTGGGTTTCTGGAGAATCAGGCGCAGTAACGACACCCTCGACGAAAGGTGTGCTCTGACAGATTGCAGTTTCGACGAGGTCGCGGTTGATGCGGACGCGTGCTGTCTTGATATCCATCTTGAACTGGATGTAGGCATTCATGACCAAAGGCGAGTGAAAGTAGGATCCCAGAATCATGTGTCGAGACATTTTGTCAACCTCGTTGGAGGCACCAGGCCATACGATGTCAGCCAGCCTATCAATCGTCTGCCAGATGAGATCAGTCCCGTTGCCACCATTTTTGATGCGACCCTTGTAGCGCAACCCAAAATGGTGGAGTGGTGGTTGGAGACAGTTGTAGCTGTCGCATCGAGGATTGAGGCAAGGGCTCCAGTTTCTGCGCGGTCGTCCTTCATGTGTCTGGTCTTCCCAAGTGCCATTGACATCGATTCTCTGATGAAAGTCGGTGACCTCCTCAAGCCTCAGAACATAGAGATCGTGAGGGTGCTCTATGACTTTCCTCTTGTGGAATGGAGCCCAGAGGTCCATGCTCATGCTGTCCATGGTGAAGCTCCTTTTCCAGTGCGAATAACTGTGGTCACCTCGCTGCACCAGACGCACCTGGGCCTCAGACGTCAACTCTCAGTCCAGACTAGGACTGTTTGCCTGACGCAGCATCGATGAACGGAGTAGGCAAAGCCTTATAAACTCTCCAAGACCAAATACTGCTACTGCCTTGCGACGCAAGCAATGGCATTGTTGCCCTTTGTGGTCAAAGGCGCGTACCGTTGTTCAAAGGAAATGCCGTATCAGGGCCACAACGCCATTAATGTCGAGAAAGAGAAAGGTGTATCAAGTCAAAAGACGATGGGGAAATGCTCCGAAAGGCATTTCTCATCCTGCTTGTTGATGCACCTTTGATAGTGGAAGGTTCTCGAGGCTCGACAAACACACCGTTTGACACAGGCAAAGCTGTACCGAAGTTCACTTTTGTTAGCGGCTCCTACCACAGGAATTTCCTGCAGTTTGCACTGCCGCAGAGACATTCTGTCATGTCACTCTTTCTGCCTTGAGATGGCTCATTGTCATCTGCATCATCGGAGTGTCCATCGACGTAGTCAAAGGTGAGCTCCTCCATCGCCGGGATAGTTTTGATGGCAAACAACGCAAGATCATGAAGGTGTTTGTCTGCATGATCGCGCACTCTGGCAAAGATACGCATATTTGGATCGCAGGAGTGGTTGATGAATCTCGTTGGCCCTGACATGAACTCTCCATCTACCTCGAGAGGGGGGCCACGCAGGCGAGGGTCAAGGGAGTCGAGACTGGAGAACTTATCTAGCGCGAAGAGGTACACATCTTTGCGCTGACTGACTGCAGACTCCTTCCTGCGGCGATCGGCCTCGGCCGAAGTAATGACCTCGCCAAGATAACGATCCAAGAATTGGCCCTTCTGTATTGTTTGCGTGGCACGCACGCCTACGCATGAAAAGTCAGCTCAGATAGGTCAGCGGTCCAAGAAGCAACATACCCCATCCCCGGTTGTCTGATGTGCGAAAGATCTGGAGAGGCACTTTTCGACCCTGTTCAACGACGCGATTCGGGCAACTGTCTGAGCAGGAGCAACTGCTGTGACATTCGTATAGTGGCAATTTCGTGGCAAGCATTTGGGAGCGCATGAGGCCCTTCTTGGCACCATGCATGTGGTATGCGTATTTCTTCTTGTGGGAAACGTGGTCCATCCCATCGAGAGCCATACTGGCGTCCTCGTGCTCGTCGAGCAGGTCGCTCAAGCACTGGCAGCCGCCGTACTGGCATTGCAGACCGTCTTGACAATCACAGCCGCTACGGAAGTTATCCTCAGCTGGCTTGACCCCATCGCCATAGACCATGGTGTTGATAAAGCGGAATCCCTCTGGGATTACCTCTGAGTCGACATCATTGACGATGGTGATGGGCAAGGTGCGGTGAGTGTCAAAGGAACGCAGTTGACACCAGTGGCAATTGTTTCTCTCTTCGTCATAGCGCTTGGGATTGTCAGAACAGCTTATCTGGGTCATTTTCGACGATACTACTGACCTCGCCTTTCCCATGGTGGTCGAAATGTCTACTAAACGCGGCCTGCATGGCTGAACGCGTTCACCCACCTCACGGGCAGCAAGGTACTCCTAGTAGCAATCAGGTAGGTGTGCAATTGCACCATGGAATCTGCCCCTTGAGCTCTTGATGGGATGGAGTGAGGAAGAGGAAAGTTGTGGAGAAGGACTAGACTGCAGAGGGGAAACAGTGGCAGTGAATCTCCCCCTGTGCGAAGCTGTCCAGTGTCGTTTCGTGAAGCTCTTGGGATGGCAAGCGGGAATGAGAGCTGACTAGAAAGCTACACTATAGGTACTAGCGGCAAAGGTCCCTTGGCGGGATTATGACACTACGCGGCTGGCATGGGCAGCTCCAAGTGCTCGACGTCACAGGCACAATGGCCGCTGTGGAGCTCTGTGGACGGTCTAGCAGGCACTGTTCCAGCACTGCTGTTGGGAATAGTACTGGTGAGGTAGCGTCACCAAAAAATCTTCCAGCCAGCTGCCCCGCCGATCAGAGTCATACCTCTGCCCCTCCATCCAGTCACTCAGTCAATTACTACCCCTCAGCCCCACGACAAGTCGAGTGATTCTTTTCCCTAATTCTAGATTCACCAATTGAGATACCAAGCCCTCATCATGGAAGACGCTGCTGCCCCTACGTCCAAGAAAGGCCAGAAGAAGGCCGAGGCCAAGGCCAAGAAGGAGGCTCTCAAGGCCCAGCGTGCCGCTGAGCTCGCTGCTGCCGCCGCCAAAGTCGACCTCGAAGACGACCCCGCGCAGGACAACTACGGCAACAAGCTCGTCGGCAACCCGCCCTTCAGCCAGGATGCCGAGGAAGTCGAGATCCGAGCCCTGGACGAATCATACAATGGAAAGAAGGTTGTCGTCAGAGCATGGCTCCAGAACTCCCGCGTCCAGAGCGCGAAAATGGGTTTCGTCGAGCTTCGCAAGGGTGGCAACTGGGACATCCAGGGAGTCGTCATGGCCTCAGAGCAGGAACCTCTCGTCAGTCGGCGCATGGTCAAGTGGATTACCAGCATCCACCCTGAGAGCTACATCGCCGTAGAGGCTACCGTCAAGCAGCCCCTTGAGCCCGTCAAGAGCTGCCGTGTCTCGGGGCTCGAGCTGCACATCACCAAGTGCTACGTTCTGGCGCCCGCCCCTGCCATGCTTGGAATGACCATGGAGGCTGCAAGCCAACCCATCGTCAACTTCAGCGACGAGAGCGCCAAGGCAGCCGAGACCGAGGCCCCGAAGGCCGAGTCCACGGCGCCATCTGCGAGCATGCTCACCCATCTCGACAACATTGCGATGCACAAGCGCACGCCTGTTCAGCAGGCCATCGCTGTACGTATATTCCGCGAAGCATGCTGGACCTGAGAAGTACTGACGTATGCACGGTACAGGACATCAGAATCGAGGTCAAGAGACTGTTCCGCTCATACCTTGAGGCCCGCAAGTTCAAGGAGTTCGAGCCACCGTGCCTGATCGGCGCCGCATCCGAGGGTGGTGGCAATGTATTCCGACTCGCGTACTTTGGCGAAGAGGCCTTCCTTGCCCAATCGCCCCAGTTCTACAAGCAATTCGAGATCGCTGGAGGCAGAGAGCGTGTGTTCAGTATTGGTCCCGTCTTCAGAGCCGAGAACTCCAACACCCCTAGGCACATGACCGAGTTCACTGGTCTCGATCTCGAGATGGAAATCCAGCACTCATACACTGAGGTTCTCGAGCTGCTGGAGGGCGTTCTCTTGTCCATCTTCCGTGGTCTCCAAGGTCAGTTGTTCCGTGTCCCCGATTTTGTATGACGTAGTCTAACGTTGCCGCTCCATATAGAACGATGCGCGACTGAAATCGAGACCGTACGCGGCGTCTACCACTCCGAGCCTCTGCTGCTCCCCGAGCCTGGCAAGGAAGTTCGCTTGACGTTTGCCGAGGCGCAGAAGCTTCTTCGAGAGGAAGGCCCGGCAGAGTTTGCCAACGTCCGCGACGACGAGGACATGAGCACTCCGCAGGAGAAGGCGCTCGGCGAGGTCGTGCGCCAGAAGTACAAGACGGACTTTTACGTCATCGACAAGTTCCCGGAGACGGCCAGACCGTTCTACGCCAAGGTTGACGATTCCGGTGCGACGGTCGGCGACGGCGTGCGCGTCACGAACGCTTACGACTTCTTCATCCGTGGTCAGGAGGTGTTGTCTGGCGGACAGCGTGTCAACAACCCTACGGAGCTGGAAGAGCGCATCCGTGCCAAGGGTGTCGACCCTGAGAGTGCTGGAATCAAGGAGTATCTGACCGTCTTCCGCCAGGTTGGTGTACCGGCACACGGTGGAGGCGGTATCGGTCTTGACCGTGTGGTCGCCTGGTTCCTGGCGCTACCGAGTGTTCACCTCGCAGCATGCTATCCTCGCACACCTAAGAGGCTCATGCCATGAGAATGTGGCTGCCTGTAGGAAGAATGGCAAAATAATATACTGTAACTGCGATTGAATATGTACAGGGCAGTGCCCTCACCCAATGACTCGCCTTTGCCGCTTGTTCCTTGTCATTGGCTACCATTCAGGTGTTGCTGCTGCCTATCCCATACATACATCGTAAAACCTGGATGTTTAGTGAGATATGTAGCTACCCTCTGGCTTCAAACAAGCTTCCGACTCTGGAGACTGCAGGGTGCCTCATAAGCGCTGGCCACGGCCTTTTATGCTGGCGCTTCGTCTGATTCAATGTAGAAATGGTGAAGCTTATCTTATCTCATGCCTGGCAGAGAAAGCCGCGGGCATCTTCGACCTCGGATGCAAGCGCAGGTGTACAATATCTGTGGTGTTTCAACCACAACGTTCATCGCCCCATCATGGACAAGCCATATGCAAAACAATGACTCGAGACTCGGAACTGTCGAGAACGAGGCGAGAAACACCCAGCCATACAGCTCCTCCTCGTCTCAGCCAATAGCATCTAACCGCCCTCGGACTTCTCATCCGTCGGGTACGGGTAAGGACCCGGAAGCGGGCCGGATCACGACATGTTGCTCGGGATTCCTGGTTCCAAACCGTTGATTAACGCGACGGCGACAGAGCCCTGCCTGATTTCTGGACTGAGTGGAGTGGCTCGTTGTTGGTTTGCGTCTTAGGTGACGGACGCAGAAAGGATGCTTCAGGGCAATGCCTATCTGTACTTTGACCTGATGCGGTCTGCTTGGTGGCCATCATTCTGGCTGCCGGCTTATATCTCCTGTCCTGCCAGTTATGCCGTGCCATCCACTGCGTTTGGGTGGTATTATCTGAGCGGGAAAACAGTTGCTCTTCACTTGGTGGCTCTGCTGCAATCATGGTCGTCAGCAAAGATATTCTAACATCCTTTCCCCAAGTCTTGCCCATCCCCGCCAAAGACTATATGCAACAAGAAGCATCCTCTAAGGGGCCGCAAGCCACCGTCATGGCCGCCGACGAGGAGACTCCCCTCCTCCAGGATCGACGCCTCTCCGACGGCGATGATGGTGACGCTGGCACGTCCCCAGATGCCACGCCCAATCCTCTCTCGTGGACTGTCCTGGTCATTCTGCTCATCGGCGAGCTTCTCTCCCACGCCGACACCACGCTCATCTTCGCCGCCGCACCCCAGATTGCTTCACATCTTGGCAGTCTGCGCAACGTCGGATGGCTGGCAACGTCGTACACGGTTGGCGTCTGCGCCATGCAGCCGCTGTATGGCAAGCTCAGCGACATCTTCGGTCGCAAGCAGATGCTGCTGTTCGCCTACATCGTCTTGTCCGCGGGCTGCACATTCTGTGCGCTCAGCCGCAACATGGTGCAGATCATCCTCGCTCGGATTCTCAGTGGCGTGGGAGGCGCTGGCGTCATGATCATGGCGTCCATCATCATCACCGACTCGGTACCACGTCGGGACTTTGCAAAGTACCGTTCCTACATCAACCTTGCGACTACGCTGGGCCGGAGCATCGGAGGCCCTATTGGTGGTCTGGTGGCCGACACATTCGGGTGGCCTTGGCTCTTCTGGGGCCGGCTGCCGCTCTTCGGCCTCTCCATCCTGCTGGTATGGGGATACCTTGAGAATCACATCCCCAGCAAGGCTGCAGCTGAGCCAGCCGAAGCCCAGGACTTCCGTGCGAAGTGGGCAAAGATCGACTTCAAGGGCGCCGTCTTCCTGGCCAAAACCATTGTCTCGCTCATCCTGCTCCTCGACTCCATCGACACCGGCTTCAATACTCCCCCGTTCTGGTTCATGTTCGCTTCCGTCTTCGTCTTTGGCCAGCTCTTTGTCTACATTGAGCTGTTTGCCGCGCAGTCGCCCATATTTGACCTGCGCATTCTCGCTCGTCGCAATGTCGCCTTATCATACCTCGTCGACTATCTACAGGTCTTCTCGCAGGTTGGCATGATGTTCTCTGTGCCGCTCTACTTCCAAGTCACTCAGCGAGCCAGCGCCGCTTCAAGTGGTGCTCGCATAGTTCCCGCCGTCGTGGGTAATACTATCGGAGCTCTGATCTCGGGTCGTGTAGTCAAGGCCACTCGCCATCATGGGCTGATCCTGGTCGGCACCGGGTTCCTCGGCGTGGCCTCTTACGCACTCATCTTCTTCTTGTGGGATGGCGATACCAGCTTCTGGGAGTCTTCAGTCATCATAGGCGGTGGACTGGCCACTGGTATCGCGCAATCGGTTTCCTTTGTAACTATGGCATCGCACCTTGACCGGGCTGAAGTCGCTATGGCTACCAGCGGTTTCTTCCTCGTTTCGGGCCTCGGAACGGTTACATCCGTCGCAACATCAAATGTCTTGTTGCAGGCCTTCTTCGGCAAGAGACTCAGATCTATCGACGTCCCGGATCAAGCCGATGTGAGTACCGACAGATAGATGCATTTCCCCACGAGCAAGGCCCTTCCACACCAGGCACGTCATCGCAACTATACTAACATGATCATTCTCAGTTCATCGACCGTATCACGTCAGACATCGGCAATATCAATAAGCTGACAGGCTTAATCCGAGATCTAGTCGTGGACGCTTTTGTGCGCTCACTCAAAAGCACATATCGTACGTTATTGTTGGCTAGAGGCCTCAAGTATCAACAGCGCTGACCAAGACTTTGCAGTGGCGGGAATCGCCGGCTGTCTGCTATCTGCAGGGTTCGCAGTCATGATTAGAGACTGATTACTGTAAGGTAAAGGGAGTTCTGAGCTGTACATACCGAGGTAGTCAACGGGACAGACGTAGAGTCTCTTCAAAAGCCCAAATCTCAGACGGTTCTATAGAGTGCTCAATTTGAAGTGGAATATATACGTAGATCATCAAACTCAATCTCTTATTGGTGTACAAGAAGTGCTACGGGCTCTACAAAGAGCATCTTTTGTCTAAACATAAGCTTAGAAAGCATGAGAAACAACAAATATAGTTGTGCGTTGATCGAAATGTAGTGACTTCGTGAAGGCTGCGGCTGATGAGCAACATGTGCAGTAGAAAGCAAATCAGCACCATTTTGAGCACAAGCCAGGAAAGCCCGAACCAAAGGACGTCACCGACGATTGTATGATCTGCGTGGGTTTACATGAAATAGTTTCAAGTGATATTTTCAGAGGGGTTCTCTCATTCTACTACATGATACTACATCGATTGGCCAGGTGCGGGAGGTAACTTCGTCCGACGTCCAAACAGTCCAACTAAAAACCCCTCTGCTCCTGTGCTGCGATGACTTTTGAACCCTCCGGCATGGCCAAAACCTTGCCGGGGTTAAGAATCCAGCTGTCGCACGTTAGCTTACAACTTGATCGAAGGAAGCGTTGAACACAGGTTGTCTGGGAAGAAGGAAAGGACATACCGGGGATCCAAAGCATGCTTCAGCTGCCTCATCACAAGCACGGTGTCTAGGCCAAGCTCATCCACCAGACAGCTCATCTTACCCATCCCAATCGCGTGCTCGCCAGAGACCGTGCCTTCCATCTCCAAGGCGCGATGCATCATCGTGTGGATTGCCGTCTCCACCGCTTCCCGGTCTCTGCTGTTGGTCGGGTCATACATAAGAGCTTCATGGAAGTTTCCATCGCCAACATGTCCGACTATGCTGGTGAAGACGCCCAACTTCTCGCCGTCCAGCTTGGAAAGGTCAATGAGCTCAGCCAGACGGGAGATAGGAACCGCGACATCCGTGGACCAGATCGCATGGCCTTCAGGCTTGATCGAGGTCATGGTCCATAGGGCCTCTTTCCGAGCGGCCCACAGGCTGGATTCTTCCTCCTTGGACTTTGCCAAAGCGAAACGCTCGGGGCGGAAATCCTGCAACAGCTCCTGGCATCTTTTGATATCAGCCTGAACGCCTTCCTTGGTAGGTCCAGCGAACTTGACAAAGAGAGCAGACTTCTCTGCCCAGTTCATTTTCCGGACATGCTCAGTGCCGTGCTTGGCGACAATGCCCATTTGTACGTCGTCCATCAACTCGAGGGCTGCCAATTGAACGCCGGAGCGAATCATACGGGTAGCGGCTGAGGTAGCATCGGAGATGGAGTCGAACGTGATGGCAGCGACACTGGTCTCCTGTGGCAGAACAGCGAGCTTGAGGGTCAATTCTGTGACGATGCCCAGTGTTCCCTCTGCTCCGACGAAGAGTGAGGTCAGATTATAGCCGGCCGATGTTTTGCGTGGTCTTCGCCGGGTTTTGATGACTCTGCCATCGGCAAGAACCACAGTGAGATTCACCACCCAATCTTTCATGGTACCGTAGCGAAAGGCGTTGGTGCCGCTGCAATTGGTGGACACCATACCACCAACGGTGGCTGTCGGAGAAGGATCCAGTGGAAGGAAGAGACCATCAGCGGCTGTCGTCTTGTTCAACTCGACCCAGTTCACTCCAGGCTGGACCACAACGTCCATGTCATCGGGGTGAAACGCAATGATCTTATCCATGAAAGTGAAGTCAAGCACGATTCCGCTGTAGGGCGACGCGAAATTGCCCTCGATAGAAGAGCCAGCACCATAGGGGACCAACGGAATTCGATGCTCGTTGCAGATGGCGGCGATTTGAGACACTTGCTCGGTGCTTGTTGGGTAGGCAATCGCTACAGCACGACCGCGAGAGTTGATGCTCGACCAGTCGGAGGCACCATGTTCCTCGATATCATCCTCGTCGTAGCTTAGGGAGCCCGGTGGCAACAGTGCCTCGATCTGGCGGGCGGCCTAGAGGCAAGAGAAGTGGTCAGCCCGATGAGCAAGCTACTTGGCAGGCATCTCTTTGTGCTCGGTGTTTCACCTCACCTTGAGCATTCCGTGCTTGTCAGCATACTTGACAGGTGTCACTTGGATATTTTCAGATCCTGGTGATCCGGTAATGATAGCGCCCAGTGCGATCCCCAGACTCAGTGAAATGAGTCCTCCAATAGCTATCTTCCCTGGCGGAGAGCTAGGGGTTTGTGGCCTTCGGGCAGTGGTGCTGTATGCTCTCGCAGAAGCAGCTACACACCACGCTTTGCTCAGTGTTATCCTCGCAGGGCTGCGAAAGCCATTGATACAAAGCCTCGAGCCGAAAGCGAAGCCAGAACACCCGATCATGACGCCGGTAGCGATATCCTAGGCGATAACAAATGGGACATCAGCTCACCAAGCTATGTCGCGAACCAAACATGGCTTGCTCGGTGTCTGATGCAACTTATTTCTTCGGTTCGGCTAACACGAGGCGACCGTTGGAAGCAAGCTTAGCTTCGGCGCGACAAGGACATCGCTATCTCAGGTTCCTATCTGCGGGGTGCTTAGCTGTCTGTCGAGAGAATGACCACCCTTTGGCACGGACAGAGGCCAAGGCAAAGGCAAAGGCATAGGCAAAGGCAGAGGCTCGTCTCACCTGATCCGTCGGATACGGGCCGTGGATGGACCCTGCATGCTTGGCAGCATCGGCATCGTGGGGTCTTGTCCCCATCAGGCATCGCGCATTGCGTGCAAGCAAGGCTACCATGCGAGCTTTGACGTCTGAAGCGGCTCCTGCGCTTGCGGTGGTAAGGACTGGCGCACGGATACCCTCAGCCTAGCTGGCTACCTGAACTGGCGGCATGTTCGCTGTTAAGTGAGTCGCTTGTGATTCGCAGCCACCGTACCATGCCTCCCTGCCTACCTACCCTGTACCGTACCCTTTCTGCCTCGAGCCTTGCCTTCCTTCCTTCAGCTAAAGTCGGTACGTCTTATGACGGCAACGCCATCATTCGCAGTCCTACATTCTTTTCCTGCGATTCATTCGTGGATCTCTTGCTTCCCATTGGGTCATTTCTCTAGATGGCCAGAGAATCGTATACTCTGATAATATACGGCAGCAATGGATGAGTCCGAGCAGGATGCAATGGAGCAGCATCACAGGCCCCTCAAACGGACACGACAAGCATGCGACCCGTGCCGGTACGTTGAGCGGGAGGGATTGACGCGTTTACCCTTCCTTGGCGAGTTTATGCTGAAATCTCGTTCTCTAGTCGCAAAAAGTCAAAGTGCTCCGGGGAACGGCCCGTCTGTGCAACTTGTGATCGACTACGGGCGCGGTGCTCCTACGGCTCTGAATCCGGGTACCGTCCGTACGTGGACCTCAGCTCATCACAAAGTAGCATATACGCGGCACGTCCAGATGCAGCTCCATATGCGTCCGCTCCAGGAGCAAATGCTGCTGCAGACACCTCAGCACCTCAAACATGGTCTCCGTCACATTATCAAAGTCGCATCGAGTCCCTCGAGATGACCTTGTCCGAGCTCGTCGCCGGCATTGGTGGCGCCCGACATTCACATGGACGGCCTCATCCGGACCTAGATCCTCCTGTTTCTTCTTCGAGGCCACCAGGAGACTCGGACGTCCCACGAACCAGCATTTCTGAGGATGCCCTTGGGATCCCTTGGGATCAAGCGCCCCAAATGGCTCAGCTCTATCTTCGATACTGCGATTGTCAGCCCTTGTCGCTCTTCCAACAAAGTGACTTCGTGTCTACCTTTGTGGATCGCGACCCGGCCATAGTGTATGGCGTCTTTGCGCTGACCTCGCGGTTCAGCGACCGTGATACATCTCGTCCCAGTGCGGTGACCCGAAAATCGAGGATGTATGCCCAGGCGGCTCAGAGACGGGCCATAATGCAGGTCAATGAAGGCCGAATCGAGCTCGCAACCTTGCAGGCCTTATGTCTGCTTTCCCTGGCGGAATTCCAAAATGCCGACCTGACACAAGCACGTATACATGGCTCTCTCGCCACGACACTCGCGCAGAGTGCCTTTCTCGGCCACGAACCTGCCTCCCAGAGAGACAGTGGGCTTGCCGAGGAGCGGCGGCGATGCTATTGGAGCATCGTCTTATTGCAGCGTCTGACAGGTGACGGGGCCATGGTGGCTCAGTTGGCTCAACCCCGACTTCAGCCCCTTATGCCTACCAGCGCAGCGACCCCGGCGACGACGTCAAGACCTAGCGGTAGTCGTTCTTCATTTGCCGTCGAAGGATCTGAAGAGCGAAATGGCATCATAAAGGTTGTTGTCAAGCTGAGTGAGGTCTGGGAAATGGCACAGACCTGGATACAAGATAGGGGTATCTCCGAGTCCGGTGTTCCGCCTTGGTCCATCGAATCTTCCTACTCTAAAGCATTGGAATCGATCATGACCGTAGGCGCACACCTCCCCTCAACGCATCGCTACCGTTCCATGCACATATCATCAATCACATCAGGCGATCTCAACGATGCTCGGGATTACTGGGGCCAATGGCTCCTAAGCCGCTTCCTTTACCACACCAGCATCTGCATCTTCAATCACCCTATTATAATCATGCTGCAAGTGCAGGGCTTTCAGAACGTGCCAGAGCTGTTCCTGCAGCAAACAACCTTCCAGAGAGATCACCACACGTCCTGGCTGTTGCACTTCATTGACTTCCTCACTTCACGGCGATACACCATCTCTGACCCTTTCTTTCCGTACTGCGCAGCCGTACTCGCTACGATAGAATTGCACCAGAGCTTTTATCAGGGCGACGACAGCCCGGCAGAAGGCACCTCATCACACCGACAACACCATGCCCGCTACAGTAAATGTCTCAGCTTCATCATCGCAGCGAGCAACACTTGGCCTTGTCTAGACATGGTAGTAAGTCATTCAACGTCTGCCCCGTGATATTGCCCCTTGGGTCAAATGTAATGGAGGGACAAGACGAATTGCTGAGACGGAGAATCACTCTAGGCTAAACGATTAGAACACCTGAGAGAGGGTATCGACAAAACGCTCGGAACAGACACGGCTCGAGAGACTAACGACGTCTGTATTGATATCTCGAGCTTCTTTGCCATCCTGGACATTACTCGCGTTTACAACGCAGAGCAGCGCCCCGGAACCAGTGGCTCTCTGTTTGGAACGTCACTAGCCTTCCAGAGGAATGGTGACCACCTGGGAAAGAGTCTTCAGCGCCTTCCTGCCATTACTGAAATGGAGACATCCAACGAATCCTTATCTCTGGATGGCCGAGCCGATGACGGCTCTCATTCAGGTCGTCCAAGTGCAGCAGCCTCACTGATGCAAGATTCGTTCTCCCAAGTCGGGTTCTCGGACGAGGGCTTGACTTTCCCGTTGGACCAAATATTTGGCAACGGGCTATTCTCGAACTATGCCAATCCATGGGATGCATTGGGTAATCCGGTCACTGCCGAAGTGCCAGGCAATGAGGTGAATGGTGTGGTGGTTCCTCCCGGGTTGGGGACGGACTCGAATGGCCATTTACCCAGTGGCCCGCGCGAAGTCTAACACTCTGGCGAAAAGATGATCACCCTCTTTCTACCTTTTTCAAGTCCACTCCGACCACCCGAGGGCTCCTCGATACTGATAGCCGGACTGTGGGCCTTCCGACGAGACAATGTAACCAAGCTCACACTGAGAGAAAGAAACCTTGGCTTGCGCCTCGTAAAAGTCATCAAACTCATGGTCCAGGGCCTCTTCGAGAGTCCTGACCCGCCCATCGGGATGCAAAACACTCCAAGGCTGCCGACACGTGAGGCCCTTGCACGACTTCATGACCATCATCAGGCTGTCCAGCCGGGAGATCATGTTGCGCAGCGAGACATCTGAGCCTTGGTTTTGGTGATATAAGTTATCCATTTGATGCGGGTCGACCTGGATCTGTGTTAGCACTAGGCTTCCTGCACGATACCAGATACGCTGTCATCGACTCACACTGAGGTCGTAAAGCTCGTGCTCGTTGGAGCACCATACAGAGTAATAGAGGTTGTGTGTGTCGCTCTTGAGCCGGATGGCCTTGTACGTATTGTTTGGCATTATGATCTGCCCGTCACCATCTAATCGGTGAAAATAGGTACAATGTCAGCAGCTAAATCTCCGTCCTCAAACTATGACTGAGACATTAAACACTTACCAAAACCTCCAACTTCGCCCTCCGCGATGGCGGATCCCCAATACTCGACGGCCACATGCTCTCTGGTACTACTGTGACCAGTTTCTGGGTCTCTCGGTTCCAGGTGCAGCGGCATGCCATCAAAGTCGTCTCGCAGCTCCATCCTGGCAATCTCATGGATAGTAGGGGCCACGTCAATGTGAGCTGTGACTGCATATTCCGTAGCACCCTTGGGCACACGTGGGCCGCGGATGAAGAACGGCACCCGGATATCCTCCTCGAAGCCGCACTCCTTCCCTGGTGGCAGCCTGTGCTGACCAAGATGATACCCGTTATCTGAAGTATAGATGATGTACGTGTCGTCTAGTACGCCGGCTTGATCCAGCTGGAGAATAACCTGCTCAACGAGCTCGTCTACGCCCTGCAAGGCACGGAGCCTCTGGCGGTAAAAGGCATCGAGTTTATCGACGGAGCTTTCGTTGAGACGCGGCAGCTGGGCGATCCAGCTGACGCCACTGGCACTTTCGGGATTGAAGTTGGACGTGCGTGGGACTTTTGCCGAAGGGAAGAGATGGGCGTGCCTTGGCAGTGGGATGGGATCTGTCATGACCGGGGGCCCGCCGTCGTTGGAGTCAATGTTGGAGTGAGGCGCGATGGGTGCCAGAGCGACGAAGAAGGGTTTGTCTGATCCGACAGCCTTGGAGATGAGTTCAGCGGCATATGTCTGTATGAGCTGGGTGGTATGCTCATTGCGGTGGTGAACAGGCGGGTCGTGATCCTTCTGGAAGATGGGGTTCAGGTAGGAGTAGGTGCCAGGGTCGAGGAGGAATCGGCTACTCGTCCAGCCAGCTAGATGCGGAGAGTCGTAATTATCGACTGTGTGAGAATTGAACATCTTGCCGGTGTAATAAGTGGAATAGCCGGCATCCTGGAGCCAAACAGGCAGGTAGGCGTCGTTAAGGCCTTGCGAGATGAACTTTGGGAAACCGCCGTACGGAGGGTCGACGTCTGTGACGTTTGTGTTGTGCGGCTGTCTGCCTGTCCAGAGAGAGACCCTTGAAGGACAGCATATGGCGGTGGTTGTGAAGTGGTTGGCGAAATAGGTTCCCTGGTCTATGATGTGCTCTTTGAGGCGCGGCATGTAGGATATGCTGTCCATGGTTGCATCCTGGTCGTCTGACATGATGAGGACAACATTGGCCGGTTTTTGGTGTTTCGAGGGCACATCATCATGTTGCAGAGGCTGCTGTAATGGTAGCTGTTGAAAAGGGATCAGAGGCTGTTGTTGATGGATATTGTGCTGAGCTGCTGCGCCTGATGCGGCGAGGAGCAAGAAGGGCAGTTGGCCTAGTCTACACATTGTCCCGTTGATTCTGCCGATGTTGGGAATTCTCTCGGAGTTCTTTTTGCTGACACGAGACGAAGCGAGGACCAAAGTATCGAAGGACCGGATAGGCAATACTCATACAGCCCGCGTCAATTGCGGTGGGTAGGACTCAGGAAAGCGGCGATGCGGAGAGCAAACCGGAAGCCGGAGGGCCGCAGGTAAGGGGCGGTGGTTGAACGGGGCCCCCGGTCACCCACCCGTTGGCACAAAGACAGGACGGGACTGGACAGGACGGGACTACATACACCAGAGTAGAATCATGGTAACCCCAGGTTATGCGACAAGGATCAGATGAGATTTCGCCTCAAGTGCATCATTCTGGGGTCTGAAGGCGTGCTTGCGCTGAATGGCTTTGTTGGCAGGGTCCCCTAGCCGGGCCGCATCCGAGAGCGCATCCGGGTGGCTTCCCAGTGGCTTCCGATTGGCTTCCCGTGTCCGACGCCGGCTAAGAAGCAACCGAAAGAGAAACAGCCGTGCTTCAGAGGGTAGCTTACAGTCAGTCTGAGCTGAGTAGGTGCTGGCAGTCTTTAGTCAGATAAGAGGGATCGATCAATTGATACCATGCAAGATTGTAGGTGTGAGAGTACAAGATAATCGACCACTAGAGGTTGTGATCATTCCCAACCTGCTTGCATCGCATCTCTGTGTGTGCTTCCAATCATCCAACCACTCAACCTCACCATGAGACCTCTTCAGCACTCTTTCTTCCTGGCTGCGGCTACCTGTCTGAGCCTGGTTCACGCCGATGGCCAATACCGCTCGCGTCCCGATCTCGCTCCCCCGCGCATCAATGTCACGGTGCCTGCTACCGATGATGTGAGCCCTGGCTACGTCTTTGTTGGACCGTACCCGGGATTCGACGGCGTTCGTGCTGGCCCGGAGCAGCCTGCGGCGTACATCTTTACAAACGACGGCGACCTTGTCTGGTCAAGTCTGGGCTATTTCGCCGGCTGGATCGGCAACTTCCAGGTGGTCAAGTACCAGGGCAAGAATGTGCTCCAGGCTTTCCAAGGCCAGCTTGATTCCTTCCATGGTCACGGATATGGCACGCCCATCATGCTTGATGATCACTACAGGCCTGTTGAAGTGGTGCAAGCACTGAACCACCGTCTCATCTCCATCCATGAGTTCAAGGTTGTCAATGAGAAGTCAGCCCTTGTGGAGATCTACCAGCCCACTGCCATTGATCTCACTCCCTACGGCGGCCAAGAGGATGAGAAATGGGTGGCCGACGGTGTCTTCCAAGAGTTTGACATTGAGACGGGCAACCTGATCTTCGAGGGCCACAGCCTGGACTGGGCATCTCCCGCAGACAGTGTCATCCCTTTGCGCTCCGGTCGAGCGTTCACCGGTCTCAATGCGAGTGACGCGTGGGACTACTTCCACATCAACAGCGTCGACAAGAACGACGAGGGAGACTACCTCGTCTCTGCCCGCCACATGTCGGCTTTATACAAGATCAACGGAACCACGGGCGACAAGATCTGGCAGGTCGGCGGTGCCAAGTCGGACTTTGAGCTCCTCGGGGATCTCGACTTTGGCTACCAGCACGACGCACGGTTCCTCAATCGCTCTGCCGACGGCTCTGTCGAGGTGATCTCCTTCTTCGACAACTCAGCCCGCTCAGACCGTCAGCGCACCGGCGGTGTCGACCTCTTACACCCTCACTCCCGCGCTCGCATCATCGAGATTGACCACAAAGCCGGCACTGCTTCTGAGTACAATACCTTCGTTCCCCCAGACAACATCTCCGCCTGGTCCCAGGGAAACGTCCAGGTCATCGACTCTCAGAACGTCTTTGTCAACTGGGGCCAGAGCGGTGCTGTCACCGAGTTCCGCCCAGACGGCGACATCGTCTACCACGCGTACCTCGACTCTGGCCACCTTGCTCCCGGTGTCCAGAGCTACCGGGGCTTCCGCTGCGAATGGACCGGATACTCGCGTGAGACGCCTGCTGTGGTCGCCGACTCCCACGATGGAGAGACCACCATTTATGTTAGCTGGAACGGCGACACCGTGACGAGCAAATGGCGCTTTTTCCAGCAGACGAGCTCTGACAGCCAAGATGAGGCCGAGGCTGTGGAAACGAGTCTGCTCGGTGAGGTGAAGAGAACGTCGTTCGAGACATCCTTGACTGTGTCCACAGAGCATGTCTCCTCCAAGGACGGCAAGATCCACGACATCTTCGTCCAGGCTCTCGACAAGGAAGGTCATGTGTTGACCACCAGTGCCTTGATCAGCGTCCATGGGTTCAAGCGCCCTACCGGCTCTGCAAAAGTCTCGGGGGGCAATGGAGGATCACTGGTGAAGCAGGACTCCTCAAGCTCAAGGTCCTGGTGGCAATCGCTGGATCTGTAGGGCGGTCTTGAAGCTTTGAGAGTCCAAAGATATCAAGCAGAAATTCTGAAGTCTAGTTTCCATTTTATTGAACATTTTGTCATTAATCTTTCCTCTAACCTGCAGAACACTACCCGGAGCTGTCTGTCTAATTCGTTCGGACGGACATGACTTCTATGACCCTCTCTATGTCCGCCTTTAGTAGCTAGATCATGGCGATTCGAGATGACTTGTACTTTCACTGCAGGACATGACGTGTTTCTTCACGCTGGAAACCAAGGAGACCAGATTCTGTATACCAACCCTTCTGATACTCTGCATTGGATGTGTTGAGTACCGTGATCTTGTTGACCAATCGCCTCAAGCACTCGTGTCTCTAACAACCCGATCAATGGCTTGCGCCGCATACTTGACATTTCCTCTTGTCAGGCCACACACCGACGCCCGACCCGTGGGGAGCATGTACACGTGGTGCTCCGTTCGTAAGATAGCTACCTGTTGCTCCGTCAAGCCGGTATATGAGAACATGCCTGTCTGTTCGACAATGTGGTTCCAGCTTCCCGGAGTTTCAAGCCGTTGAAGCTCGTCGTATAATGCTTGCCTCATAGCCTTTATCCTGCCGCTCATGGTGGCGAGGTCTGTCCGCCACAGGGCTCTCAAATCATTCGAGGTGAGGACAGTGGTTGCCACCTGGCTTCCAAAGAGCGGTGCCATGGAAACCAGTGCTCTGTGAATGTCAACGACATGGCCCTGTACTCGCTTGGCGCTCTCGGCAGCGGCGTCGAGAGATAAGGTCCGTGATGGTACAATGTGCAAGGCGCCAACTCTCTCGCCATACAGCCCGAGGTTTTTGGAGAAAGACTGGCATACCGCCAGCTCGAGCTCGGGGAAGGTCATGAAGTAGCGCACAGCCCAGGCGTCGTGGTCCAGATCGCCGGACGCGAAACCCTGATAGGCCGAGTCAAACACGACAAAGAGCTTCTTGCGAAGACAAAGTTGTGCGAGCTCCCTCCACTGCGCTTCGGACGGATCCAGACCGGTTGGGTTGTGAGCACAGCTGTGTAAGAGTATCGCATCGCCTGCAACGGCGTGGCTGTCGAGGTGTGCTATCATGCTCTCAAAGGCAAGGGAGCGACATGTGGCATCGTAGTAAGGGTACTCTCGGACAGTCACCCCTGGCGCCATTTCCTCCCATATGTCATTGTGGTTGATCCAAGTGGGATCTGGGAGCCAGATATAGCTGGGTTTGGCGTGTTTGTGAAGGAATTTGGCAATAAGACTGTTCGCGCCAGTGCCTGATATGGTCTGAATCGAGGCAATATGAGCGTCTGTGAGTGAGTCCAGAGGGCCAAACATCAACTCTTTGGCAGCCTTCAGAAACTCCAGGTTGCCTCCTAGAGGGGGGTACTCGTGGAAGCTTGATTCGACTCGAAGCCTTCTCTTAGCCTTATTGATGTTAGAGTCTTTGGGATGGAACTGTTGCATAATCCTGCAAGTTGGAATCAAACATACTTCGGTGACCGAGGAAAGTGCCCATGGATTCCCATCTTCATCTCGATAGGCTCCGATGATCAGATTCACTTTGTTCTTGTTGGCATCGGCCCGGTACTTGGCGTCTAGAGCAAAAGGGCCGCCATTTCCTAGCGGCCCAAGCTTACAGAACAAAGACTGCGAAACATCAAGGATATTATCCAGTGTGGCAATGGCGGTGGTTGTAGTTGTGGTCATGTTCCCGGTCTTTGAATCACGTGTCACAATCAATTCGAAGCCTGCGATATCGTTCGATACATGCCAAACTCTTGGTTTCTTGGGGTCTTATAACACTTTGTGTGCTCGCTTTGATAATAACGAGACGCCTGGGAAATGGTCCAATGATATTATTCTGGCCGTCTTCAAGACTCCAACCCAACTGAACAGGGCAAGGGGATCTGATTCGTGCTGATGACTTTCTGTTCCGACGGCTATGCCGCCGGGACAGCCAAGCCAGACTGAGTGCAAACGAGCCAACATCGGCTCCCACCCTGAATAAGTTTGCCGAATGGCTGAAAGGCTTATGGCGCATGAGATCAACAAAGACTCAGTTAGATAGGGTCATTCGTTTGGATGTATCATCGAATTTGGCATGACCGGCCGACTAGTGAAGCGTGAGATGTCGTTTCCATGGCCTTTGAGTGTGCCCAGGGATAGTGAACTCCGTGTTACGAGCACAAGCCGTACATACTTAGAAGTCACCAGATTTGCCAGTGTTGGGTTTGCGGGAATCAAGTGATCCAAGAACCTTGCTACTTCGGGCCTAAGCTACCCGCGAACCCACCACAATTGCCTTGTTTCTGCGAGTTACACGCAGGCAACGCAAGCGAGTTGACACTGTTCAGACGGCGCTACCGGCCCATCGAAGGGTCCGGAACCCGGGCCGCCTCCGTGTCGTATCCGGCGGGACGGGCAGAACGCGTACGACTTGACTCGGGCGGGTTGTGTTTCCTAGAAATCTCAGCCACCTCGTCGGAAGAATTTAAATGCTATCAGCCGCCCGCGCGGATGAGGTGTGAACATGATAAGGGCAACTTCAGGATGCCCAGAAGAGGAAGCGAACGCCATGGCACTTGGGTTCATCAAGCCAATATCCTCGTCTCTGTCTCTCTGTATGTGCAGTGGACACTGGCGACAGCTGATAGCTGTTCCGAGACGTGGTGGCTTCAGTTCTGGATCCCGGAGCTACGCCAAATATGGTTTTCAGAAGAGCTTAGACAGAGACCAAGGACACCCTTGTCCCTCAGATACTACCTCACAACGTGGTGGTTGTACAGCCTGCATGGATCCCTGAACAAGAGCGTCTGGTATCAGAGTCCCAAAGACTTCGCTCTTGCATGGTCACTGAAATCTGGATCATCGATCTGCAGTTCGTGATTTCATAGTGTCCGTTTCGCCACACGACTACTCCTCACTACCTTATCAGAGACGCACTAACATCGTGAGCCAGCCCCCGGACCGCTCCCGACGGCTCACGGCTTTCCCTAGTCTCCACCCTTAACCTCGTCGCTCTGATCTCGCCGTAAAACTGCCCCAGACAGAGCTGGTAAGGAGTGATGAGACCTGCCTCCATGGATTAATTCTCCACTACTATTGCGACATGCTTTCCCCAGATGATACCATATACGCTAAGATAGACAGGGGTGTATCAGATACTGCTAAGATCTAGTAGTGTTCAACAGCTTCTCTATTGGAGATACGGACGGCCGTCGACAACCAACAGCATGCTGCATCTATCGACTCTCAGCTCCGTGGCTCCCTGGATATATAAACCCTCCATCGGACTTCTTGTTTGTGCAAGCAGAAACCGGGCCTAGAGACTGTCAGCCAGGTCAGAAGACACAGTTTCGGCAAGCCACTTCTCCTGAGACTGAACTCTGTCTACCTGTCCCTTAACATGGGTATTTTTTCCAATTTTCGCCTCTTCAATAGAGACTTGGGTCTAGCCTGCTGCCTCATTGCTGTCTCTACCTTTAACTATGGCCTTGACGTTCAAGGCTATGCGGCTACACAGGCCATGGACGCCTTTGCAAAGCAATTCGGCAAGTGGCATGAGCCAACCCAGGAGTATCGCCTTGAGCCGTATTGGCTCTCTCTTTTCAACAGCCTAAACTATATCGGCTTCGCCGCGGGTATGTCTCAACGGTCCCTAATGCTATATCCATTGATGTCCTTTTATTCCCGTCTCAAGGCCAGTACTACCTCCCGTCAAAGTCCCCATTGACTCTTTGCGCATAGGTGTTAGTCTTGGGAGTATTGTCATGGCCCGCTGGGGTCGCCGCTGGTGTATGTTCCTAATGAGCATATATGCCATCGGCACTGCGACAATTGGTATTACGTCTTTCCATTCAGAGCAAATCATGCTTGCTCGAATCCTGAGCTACGTTTACGTTGGAATGGAGTTGACTGTGGTCCCCACGTTCCAATCTGAGATCGGTATGTTTGCCCTTCAACAATGGGTCTCTTCAACTACGTTGGAGAGCAATAAGCACTATACTATTGCCGGACTACAAAGATCAGACGGTAGCTCGTCTCTTGGTACGAATGCTAACGGTCATATCTCTACAGTTCCAGCGCCAGCCCGCGGTCTAGTAGTCGGTTCCTATCACTTGAGTCTGATGTTCGGCGCCTTCACCATCAACTCAGTGTGCTACGGTACATATGCCATTCCTGACAACAGAGCCTGGCGAATCCCGCTTGGTCTGTTTTACATTGTACCAAGCATCATTGCATCCCTGATCTTCTTCATCCCCGAGTCGCCACGTTGGCTCCTGCGCAAAGGCCGCGAGGAACAAGCCCTGAAGGAGTTGACACGACTGCGACATGGGGTTTACACTGAAGAGCAGATTCTGTCCGAGTACAATGACCTCAAGGCGGCTCTGCAGGTCGAGCCAGAGGCTCAAAAGGCTCGCTTCGTTGAGCTCTTCCGCGGCATCAACGCGAAGCGCACACTGATCGTCATGGCCGTCAACTTCTTCATGCAGGCGAGTGGACAGGCTTTTGTGAGCCAGTACGGTGCTATCTATGTCAAGATGCTTGGCACCCTTAATCCCTTTGCGTTCAGCATGATCACCGGCGGTATCAATATCTGCACCCTGATCTGTGTTCTCCTTTTTGCGGATCATTTCGGTCGTCGGTAAGCTTCGATCCTTGACCCCCATGAAAGCCGCTTGCTTCTAACCACGAGAGACAACAGTCAGCTACTCTTCCTTTCTTCAGCCGTCGCTGGGACCTCGATGCTTGTCATAGGCTCTCTTGGCATCCAGGAGCCTGTATCAGTTGGACGTCGTAACGGCATCATCGGCATGATCTGCGTTTTCGTCAGCGGGTACTCGATGGGCCTGGCGCCCATGACTTACATCCTCACCACCGAACTATCTGCGCTCAAACTTCGTGACCTGACATCGCGAGTCGGCTTCACAACCAACGTGTGCACCAACTTTGCCGTCAACTTCATGATCCCATACCTCATCTACGATGACTATGCTGGGTTGGGTAGCAAGGTTGGCTTCATCTTTGGTGGGTTCATGGTTCTCGCCTTCCTCTTCACCTTCTTCTGCGTCCCAGAGTGCAAAGGCAAATCACTCGAGGAGGTTGATCATCTGTTCCGAACCGGCGTTCCGATCCGCCAGTTTGGCAAGATCGACGCGAGTACTCTGAATATGCCGGAAGCCTCAAGTCTGCCAAGCAAGTCAAACGTCAATCTGAACGAGATCGAGCTGGACGCTCCGCGCAAGACATAGTCTGGGAACAGTGCTTGAGGCCTCCGACGGTGTAGCCAGCAGAGAGGCATGCTTGATGCGGTTCAGCAGATTTTGTAGCGTTTATCAGTGCAGGTATGCAGTCTTTTATAGCAGCAGAGACTATGAGATGCGGTTCGACTGTATGTTTTACTGTGAGAAACCCGCATATGCTACCATGGGAAACCAAATGGCTACAAGAGAAGAGCCTCTGCTAGACCAGTGACACACACACACACACACATACACAGTTACAAGGAGCAAAAAGGAGGTATTTTACCTTTGTAATGGTAGAATTGCCTCCTCAGCCCAGTTGCAGCGAGCCAAGGTTGTAAGCTCTTGAGCTCTTCCCTGCACCTTCTTTGCACAGCAGAACAATTCTACCTATTTCAAAACTTCCCTTCAGTGACATGATAGACATCAGGACTATTAGTGGGCACATGAAGAAACATCAAAACGCGCAGATTAAGATCTGCACGGGTATTTTCCCGAGGCGTCTGGCTCTGAGATAGGTATGCAAGATAGGCGTTTGGAGCCTGCCAATACAAAACGCAGAGCGCTTACGAGTAGGTATAGATCACTACTCACGTCACGATGACAGGTCACGCGACAGTGATCAATGACCTCAGTCCAAGGTTACAGATCGTACGTCACCCTCGCGGCCTGCTTTGTTCGGGATTCGGGACCAACATTGGTTGCATGTTCTAGCTCAGCTACCTTTCTTGCCTTAACTGCAAGCTTGTCAGCCGGCCTTGCTATTGCACGAGTAGCAGCTCTGCCATCTCTCCACAGATCAAGCACCAGTGCTCTCCTCATTTAGTACCTCTAGCTCAAAGTCAGTTTCTCTCCAGAAGCGTCCGAAGTACGGAAGAGAAGAGGCATCACATCAGCACTAGATCCTGTCCTTCCCTTGGAGGGTAAAAGTCCCGAACGAGTCTACTGCATAAGTCCCCGTTAGCTTCTGACCTCGGCTTTAGCAAGGGATCGTCCATGTATTTCCTGGGCTAGTCCAGGCTAGAATATAATAGGTAAACCTCCGACTGATACTCGCGTTTTGCAGCACTTCTTGACATATGTTGAGGAGGCAATGCACGTGCATGTTGCTTCCTTGTTTTCTTCGTCCAAATCCTGGATTCATATTTCTAGTAGAGTGGGAGTATTTCTCTGCGACGCCAAGAGATATTTGGCTGGACCTGAGCGAAGAGGGTTACAGGTAAAGCAATTTGAAGATCCAATCAACCATCTGTCGGTTTCCAATGCCATGTCCGGCGGCTGTGACTCTGTGCCTTGAGGATTCCATCATCCCTAGTACTAGTGCTGAGAAGAGAACCGACCGGGACATTCTCACCAGCAAGTAAGCACATGGTTCGAGCGACTGGCAGAGTTTGATCGCAGCATGGATCCTCATGAGCTATGAGCGGACCTAACAAGGCTGCCTTGACCTAAGTTGAGACAGGATCTACATATCATCAATATCTCAAGCTGACAGGATGCCGACGCATTGACGAGAAGAATAGCTAAGGCAATTACCATATAGACGGGATACAGTATCACCTAATGCTCAGTCGTCTATAAAGCTGGTATCTCCCTCTCCTCGATGAATTTATTATTTTCCATCCCCAGTACACTCATCATCATCATCATCATCACCATTATCATCCTCTGCCCCATCAGCCTCATAAAATGCAGCTCATTGCCCCCCTCACCGCCTCCGCAGCCTTCCTCATGGGAATGGCCCAGGCTGATTTCCACGTCTATGTAGGTCGCCTCTTTCTCAGCATGACACTCATTCTGAACCCAGCCCTTACGTGTACAAGATCGGTGCTGTCAACGGGTTTGACACAAACACCAACGGCTTCTGGTTTTTCGACCATGCCGTGACGAGTTGCGACGACGACACTCCTAGTACTTTGCAGCCCAGCTTGGACGACGTTTCGGGCGATACGCAGGGCGTCAGGTGCGCAGGCGACAACGGCGGCTGTTCCCAAGGTCCAGGTTCCGATATCAAGGAGTTCGAGATGAACTTCAAAGACTGGGGTCACTTCACGCTGTACCGTAGGTTTCCTGCTCTGGACCCGTCTCCCTAGTACCTTATCTCACGTCAGCATTAACACAACACTACAGAGGACCGAGACTATGTCATGACCAACATCGACGGGCGTCCAGACGGAGGCAAGTGCACTCGAACCAACGGAGACAACAGCTTCAACTGCTTCCAAGGCCTCGGCAGTATCAACGGGTTTGAAGCCTTCTTCTGCGAGAGCGACCTCGGAGTGCCGCCCGCCAGCATCCCTGCTTAAACCTGGGCATGATCCTGAGCTCTAGTTGAACCCATCTCCGGGCGAGGGACAACCTTTGAATCACGGTTGTGCAATGGGAGATTATGTGACAGCTACAAGAATGTTAGCAAGAGTATCAAGGATAGCCTGATGATACAGACAATGCAATAAAAAGCAATGGCAACATTTGGTCACTTTCGATTTACCACGATAACATCAATTTACAATGTAGGATCTTTGACAAATTATATAAATTTAGGTGGATTAGCATATGCCTGCTTTATTTCAGCGCCCAAAGCCGTCGCAGCTCCACACCACGTGTAAGGTAGTCAAGGCTAAAGAAATAAAGGTAGCCCAGTAATTAGTGAGTGTTAAGGTGATTTAGGTGTGCTGACTAAGGTAAGTAAGGGTGGCGAGCGCATAAGCGAGAGCCGCTGGTTCACCCAGTCTTCGTGGTGGTTTGCTGCAACTTGCTCAAGTTGCTCTGCCGAAGGCAATCATCACCGTCAAGCAAATCTTGTATCATTCGTCATTCACCCGTGTGTTCCATTCGTTTGGCACCTTGTGTGACGCCATTGTCGTTCACTCACCTCAACTTTGGATCGACTCTTTCCACAATCACATGCCCAACGCCTTCGCCCCAGCGGCGCCCCTCTCAACATCATATCCACCACGTAATTGCGACCCTGACGCATTCGGTTATTTGCAGGGACCCCCCCCCCCCCTTTCTAACATCCCATTCCACATCCTCGTAGTTGGGCTGAGCCTTGGCTTTGGCACCTGGAACGACGTACAGTCTTGTGAGCCCGTTGCGCTATTGACTGCGACCCTCCAACGCGACCCTTGGCTTCGAGGCCCTCCCCTCACTAGTCGCCTGTCCGACAACCAACCATCTGCCATCGACCAGCTTCCCTTCCCACCAGTGACTGCAACTTGCCATCTCTCTCAGCTCGCTCGATTTGTCGTGCCAGCATATTGAAGCTGGCCATGGCAAATCTATAGCCTCGAAAGCCCCCGTCTTTCATAGATCGTCTTGGAGTATCCCACCATCTTGTCTCGCTTTGATTCCAGCTTTCTCCGAGACACCACACCATGGTGCGTACCTCTCCGTCACCCTCGGCGCAGGCATACACCCAGCTGACCATGCTCGTCCTCCCCAGGGTTGCTGCTTCTCTCGTCCCTCGGGCCCCAATTCGCCCTATCCTGGGGGCGCCGCTAATTCCTCCGCCCGAGCCATCAATCCTCCGCCCTTGACCCTTCCCGAGAGCGCCTCTCCAACAAATGCTCCCCCATCAAGCAGGCGCCGTCGCCGAGATCAGGGTCCTCTTGACAAGCACATCGACAAACCACTGCGCCGACATTCGTGGTCTACGACTGACAGACAATGGACGCGCCCTCAACTGGCTAAGGAGCGCGCTGAATTCTTCGATACCAGAGTCACCGGGCGGCCCGAGGTGTGGCAGACTCTCCATGCTGCGCTGCAACAACTATGGGAACCCATACCTCCCGATGCTACAGAGGATGAAGCTCTCGCCACGGCCCAGTCCATCATCTCCGCCGCTGAGATCTCTCTTCCAACGGGCAACCTCGCTAACGGCGCCTACGATTCCCTCGGCAACTACTACCAGCTGGCAGAACATATTGTCTCCGATCCCTCGGATTTGCTCGAGAGCGACGGGCGCGATGCCGCCAAAGGTAGCCTCGAGGAGGGGGAGGACAATACGGCTTCGGCAGAGGACGAAGATGAGGACGACGCGGAAGCCGAGCAACGGAGAGCCGAGAAAGGTAAGGCAGTGGCCGACGCCAGGCAAGAGATCACCGTCCGCGCGAGACTGAGCGAGACCGGTCGGGACTACCAGGTGGCTGTTGGCAAATCGGATACCGTGAGATCGATAGCGAATAGGCTCGCCTTAGAGTCCAATGTGAGTGCCAATATCGAGCGAAGCTGGGTCCTATATCCAAGAACAAAGAGTCTGACTCAAGGTCACAGATCGCCTCAACCAAGAAGATCCGGATTGCGTACATGGGCAAAATCCTCAAGGAAAACTCGCCTCTCGATGCTCAGGGTTGGCAGCCGGGGCACATCGTCAATGCCCTCGTCTTCAACAAACCTGACTGATCCGGTCTCACCCAAACCCCGAAGTGCTGATATTACAGGGCGGATCGAGGATCTGCAACAAGTGCTGGCCCAAGGAAAAGGGCCGTCACGACTCAACTTGTCTACTCTCCTTGCTCTGCGTTGATTTTGCGGCTTTATCAGGATAATACCCCGTTTGCTCCCCCTTCTTCTTTGAGTGGGGCACAGCGTTTGTTTCTTATACGTCCCCTTGATTTACGGTCCCTGAGGCCTGCACGCGCTTATACCTCCATATTGCATTGACTTCCTGTCATGGCGTTTGGCTGAAATGGGTCATAGCTGCCAGATGTCATCATCAATTCACAGAAGCGTTCGTCTCTTTTGACTTTCGATTGATCTGTGACTTGATGCTCGAGGTCAGTCCCCGTGTCTTCGTCATTCGGACTCGTGTACTTTGATCTCGGTACACGCAGACCCAGTGAATCACGAGGAGGTCGGCCTATGTCACAACATGATCTCTATGCATATTTGATTCAGGCTTGCGTCACCCCAGCTATCAACAACCCCACATCGCATGTCCCTCTCTTCTGCGGGACTCGAGTGGCGGCAATACCACAGCGCGCTTTTTTTGGTAATTGCAAACTGTTCCCTCAATGACAGTCGCAATGAACCTTTCGACTCCGCCAGAAAACCCATTTGTCGTGTCAACATTGCAAACGTCCATCCAGATAGAAGCGTCTCCCCCGAACACTCTGCTACGCCCTCCTCGAGCTCTTGCCCCGAGACCGCGCAATCATCGAGGCAATCAAGCAGACGAGCCAATCTTGTTCAGCCCTTTGAGTGACCCGAGGCTCAAAGCCAAGCCTTGTGATCTACTCCTGATGCGCACGAAACCAGTGATCGGGCCGTCTTCTCCCTCCTTCTCGATACTCAAGTTTGCCAAGGCGTCCTCACCTGGGGTTGTTAGCTCAATCAACAAATGTGTAGCTTAGCAGGAGTAATAAAACATACCGAACACGCTCCGAGCGTACAGGTTGGCGCTCAGGAACTGGCAATCGCCCTTAAGGCTGGCTTCTGGAGTTAAGCAATTCATGTTGGTGCAAGCCATCAGCTGGTCTAGGAACTCTCGCAAAGATTTCGCCTTTGAGTTGATATTGACCTTGTTCTCCCATTCAAATTCCGTCCACATTGTTCGGAACTGAGTCTCTGTGCAAGTGGCGGGTTGGATGTAGTCCATGATGTCGACATGGAGGTCGTTCAAGATAACCGTATTTGTATCAGTTGAGTGTGCTCCATCATAGATAACATTACCAAAGATAACACCAGTGTCAGTTGATGAAACCTTGATGGTGCATTGCACGTTGTGGAAGTCGTGAGGGCCAAGGTTTTGTGTCGTAGGTCTCTCCACAACCTTGAGATCACCAAGCGTGGCAAACTCGACAGACAAGTTCTGCAATGTCTCGGTCGTCTGGTTGACGAGGAGGACGTCCAAGACGATGTCGAATTGGTGAACAGTAACATAAGCCTCAGCATAAACCGGATCTGAGAAGCCAGTCAACTGAACAACGCGGCTGAGCTTGGAAGACAGATCCTCCGCCGCGTTCTCGCCTCCGGTGGCGCGCTCGAGATCCTGAACAGCCTCGTCGAGGCCATCTGATGCATTCTTCTTCGAGAGTTGTCGGATTTGAACCACATCGTCGACCTGGATAGCGCCCTTCGCCTTCTCGAGAGCTTCCTTGTCCGCCCTCTTCTTCTCCTCAACCTGCACCATGGCTCGGAAAGCCTTGCGGGTCTCATCAAGCCAGACAGTCTCAAGTTCCTTCTTCTGTGTGAATTCTGCGAGCGATCGCACACAAGACATGATGCGATCAACCGAATCTTCGTCAATGGGTGCCTTGACGAATTGCGATTGCCCAACGCGGAGAATAGAGATCATGATGAGCATGGCCTCGGCCTTGAGAGCGTTCGTTCGTGCCTGATCAGAGGAGATCTCGGAATGGCGCATCACCAGCTTGACCAAGGTAGATGACAGCACCGTAGCGAGGAAATAGTCTCCGTCGAGAATAAGTTGACGGAGCGGGGGCTTTTGCGCAGCTTTGACGGCCTCGAGCTTCGCAGCAGCGGACGATTGGCTTGTAAGTGCCGTTTCTGTTGCGTACGTGCCATCGGCAAGGACCTTTCGAGAGCCGCTAGGAGCAGATAGCTTCGAGTCGCCATTCACGTGTTCGTCCTTCTTTTCGTCCCCGTCCTGCTCCTTCAACAGCTGCTCTTCAGAAGCGAGGATAGGAATCTCGCCAAGGCTAGCACGTATCCTTTTCCAGGCGGCAACGATGTCCTTCTCCTCTAGAGAATACTCGCCGATAATCCACATGATACCACGGTAAACTTTGCCAGCGCGAACTTCATCCAAGGTCGTGACGAGGCGCTGGACAATAGTTGGCCGAAGCTGTGGGAATTTCTCGACCACTTCCTTGACGAAATTGATGACATCGACAGCCGAAGTGTTATTGAAGTCGCCAATGAAGTCCATCAAGAGCTCGACAACGCTAGCAGCCACCTCGGAGAATTTGATCGCGCATTGGTGAATAGAGTGGATGAGGAGTCCGCGATACTCGGCGTTCTTCTCATACTCCAGGTCAACTGTCTTGGACAGCTCCTTTTTCAGTAGCAGAACCACGTCTCCAACGTTCTTGCTGGAGACCATGTTCAAAGCAATACTGAGCGCCTTGCGACGAACATCAATATCAGTGCTGGTCAGAACACGCAAAATCTCCATAACCAGATCGTCCAATATGCCCTCGTTCTTCTTCCTCAGTTGATCGACCCGATCAAGAACAATCAGCTTGACGTTGTTGTCGGCTTCCTTGATGCTAAGTTCGATGAACTTAGCGGCAGCGGCCTTCACGGCGACGGGGTTGTTGGTCAAGGCAGTGAGCGACGAGGCGGCTTCGTACACGACAGTCGATGCGCCGGCTTCGAGAAGATCGAAAATCAGTCGAAGGTAACGAGCCTGAACTGTTTATGAGTATGCAAACGAACAATATCGTGATAAACGAACCGACCTTATTCTGAGAGTTCTGGACGGCGTCCTTGCGGATGAACTCCAGCTCAACAAGCTGAAGGAGCTCTTCTGAGTTGGGAATACCCTCGAAGACTGAGCTCAGGTATACAAGAGCAGCATCGTGATCGATACTGGCCAGCGCAGCGAAGGCATTCCGTTTGCAGGTGGGGTCTGATTCGCCCTCAAGGAAGGTTGTGATAAGCTCCGAAGCATCTGGAATGAGAGACGGGGTATGTGTGAAGATAGAAGACACTGCAAAGACGGCGTTCTTTCGGACGTATGCATGGCGGTGTTCAAGACACGATCGAGCCGAGGACAAAAGGGGCTCGATCAGCTCCGCTTCGCGCAGTTTGCAGAGGAAGCGAAGGGTGTTGCCGCGGATGTATTCGTTCGGGTGTTGGAGGTCATTTCTGATTCCGTTGCTATGTGGGGAGTCAATGCACGATGTCCTGTAACTGGCGTAAAGTCACCACTCACCAGACGAGAATCATCTCCTGCTTGAGCTTGCCGCTTGAATCGAGCTTGGGGCAAATCTCATAGTAAAAATAAAGGAGCTTCTTGAGATGCTTCGACTTGGATGGCATGACGAAGCGGATGATATGCATTAGCAACGTTGGCATCGGGTCACCGTTGAGCATGATAGTCAGAATACGCTTCATGGTTTCGACCTTCGACTCGTCGGTGCCTTTCTCCAGCTGAGTACGCAAGTCATTGACGCTGGGCACATCAGCGGCATTGTCCTGATGCACCAGGCTATACGCATTCTCAAGAAAGCCAGACATGTTGCCGGCTGGAGATTGTTGCGTCAGCTCGTTGTTGTAGCTTCTGGGTGATGTTGGCGCGACAGACGGTGGGCGGTGGGGGGTTGCCAGTCGGTAAGGGGGGTAAAGTAGCTGGTTTGAGGAGGAGCGGAGGGTCGATTATTACAGGCTCAGGGCCATTCGATAAAAAGACGGCAGGCCAGATCCAGGGCTGAGGTCGACAATATGCCAAGGAAGGAGGATGGCCTGCTCTGGAGTTGAAGGCGGTGATGCTGGTCAATCAGGATGAGGGCCAGCTTTCGAGAAGTCCAGACGTGGCCCCTCGAACAGGTGGCCCAACACGGAGAGTGACAGGCCTCGCACCCACCGACGTTGATCACGTGCAAAAGCACGCTCAGCCAACCGGAGAGCCTTTCAATGGGGATCCGTAGACAAATTAGTGGGGGCTGACTCCCTCGTGTCACTGTAACCCAGGCCACCATAGCCCCACTGACAGCTATTGATCCCTCGAGAACGGTTGCGCTGCTGAAGGTGGTAGGCGGCGACTCAGGCTAAGGTAGGTAGGTACTGGTAGCTCACCTTCGCAGCTCTTGGTGGTGGTGGTGCCCCGCGATCAGGCTGGCTATTCCATTTCGACTTCTCGACAGCCTCGTCGCCGGTTTTCGCTAGATTGCATCAACACCGTCACAATGGCCTCCGCCAACGAACCCTTCTACTTGCGGTATTAGTACGTCGTTTGGGCTCCCTTTGGATTTGTCGCGCTCTGACGATTGGTTTAGCTCTGGTCACATGGGCCGGTTCGGTCACGAATTCTTAGGTACGGATCAGCTGCGATTTTCTCGATGACAACGCACATCAACGCTAACGATGGGTCAGAGTTCGATTTCCGAGTCGTCGGTGATGGCAGAAGCGCCGTTGCACGATATGCCAACAACTCCAACTACCGGAATGACAGTCTGATCCGAAAAGAGAGTGAGTCGCAGGCGTGACCTTGATGCTGTATGGATGCGCGATGGCTGACCAGCCCTCGACACAGTGTGCGTCAGTGCTGTCATTGTCGAAGAGATCAAGCGCATTATCAAAAGCAGTGAGATCATCAAGTAAGGAATCAAGGGATGTCGCGACGTCAAGGGCCGAAACACGATCTAACGACAATCCAACAGAGAAGATGATGGCAAATGGCCCCAGAAGAACAAGGACGGACGTCAAGAGCTGGAGATCAGGCTGGGCAACGATCATATATCATTTGAGGTGCGTAATTTGTCCATGAGAGGCTACAGAGGCGAGCATCAAACCACTGACGAAGCACTAGACTGCCAAGATCGGATCACTGGTTGATGTGACTGAGTCGGCCGACCCTGAGGGTCTTCGTGTATTTTACTACCTGGTGCAAGACTTGAAGGCTCTGGTATTCAGTTTGATTGCGCTTCACTTCAAGATCAAGCCGATCTGAGGTCGGGAACATTGATCGAGAAGCATCACATTTGACCTACCAGCGTTGAATGCCTGACAGATGTTGGAAGAGGAATCGGGGAATGGTTTTTTGGCAAGGAGTTTTGATACATAGTAAAATGGCTGTTTTGTGCCATAGAAGGGGGGAACAATGACCTTGTGCAGATGTCATCCCCCGAGTATTCGTGTCTCCGAAGCTCGCACAGACGCCATCCTGCCCTCGCTGTGCCCCTGCACAGTCGAGGCAAATGGAGTTTCTCTTCACAAGAGCTACTCGAATCCCGAGCCTGTCTGGCATCGTTGCACTTCGAGGATTTCCCTTCGAGAAATGAACCACTCTCGCACCATCAATGGTTGCCCTTATTTCGATATCCTGCGGGGCGCGTCTCAGTTCTACAGAAGGTTGCCACGGCTAAGGCCTACTTTTAGTCCAAAGTAGGTAGCCACGCTCGTGGGGTAGTAGCTTCAAAGTAAAGGCCTAGGCCCAGACACGCGGTCAACGGAGACGTTCACGGGCGGCGAGTCACTCATATTGCACCTGGCAGCCGTCAAATGTCGGCAATTGGAATGTGTAGTATAGAAGTGAGTCAACCTTGCGTAACCAATTCGAATTGATCATGGGCAACGACGCCGTTATTTGGAGGATACTTCCCTGTGTCAGCATCTCAGTGCCACTCCTAGCAGCCTCGAGCCTGCAGCTACTCTTCATAGGGTAGCCTGAAAAGGTGGTGGCAAGCCACTGCAGTGGTATCATTCAGGGACTCTTCCACCCCGGCCTCGCTAGCCTCCAAATCGTCACACGCCCCGTCTTCCCGCGACCGCCTCTTCTACAATGGCCTAACCATCTTCCCCGGATTCGCATCGAGTCTTTTCCTTCGGCCGCCACTCCTGTCCACGAATCTCGCCTTCCTTGCCATCTGTCAACCTTCTCGCCTTGCAACATTGCATCATATCCCTCGATGAGCGCCTCCTTCTTCAATCCTTAGAGGCCCTTGTCATGCGCCAGAGCCCTGATTGGCGAGATCGATGTCATAGTTGCCCCCGACCTCTCTACGATCACGACGATAACTTCAACGCCTTCCACATCACCCTCCGAATTCACAACCTCTGACGCGCGAGCTACGCCATCTTGTTTCCGGCTCGTGCCTTCGGTGCTGATGTCGTTGTACTGAATCTACCCGTCCCGGCTTGATAGCCACTATCCCAGCCTAATCCGCCGCGTCTAACTTGATCTTCCTTTCCTTCCTTGACCGCCTCTCAACGACGAAGATGCCGACTCCATCCCCGAACCAACCTCCGAACCCACCGTCACCGCCTGCAAACTCGTCCTCCACATGCCCAGATGACGTTCAGACAGCGTCCAGACCAAGTCGCCGGCGCATTCAGTCTCATACCAACCACGATGTGAACATGAGTCTACGAACCAGCAATGAGACCGACCAACACGCTCCTACGGACGCGGCTTCACCACGAGGAGGACTTCTTGATGAGGCGGGGTCGGTTCGGACGGACAGGCTCCTGCTCGTCGACGAGCAGACTTCGATCGAGCCATCGTCCAGAGGCACTACAATGTCACCAGCTCCGCGCTCGATTGCCACCGCACGGACGTCGCCAGTTCCTCCTTCAATCGAGGATGAAGCGCCGAAGCAGTTACATGTTGATGCACCGCTATCATCTATGAGCCGTGAGCAATCAGCAAGCCTCTGTCAACGAAATGCTACGCCGGATGCGACTCGGCACACCTCCATGGGCAGTGCCAACCATTGCAGACCCGGGAATTCGGACGAGCTCAGAATTGAAGACTCAATGCCATCTTCACCAATGGGCTCTGGATATTCTAGTTCAAGGGTAGGCACGGCAGTGTAAGCTTTTGGAAGGCTGGATCACTGATTGCGTCTCAGGTTATACCGATCTCCCCATCCTCATTCCTCCGGCCGGGCAGCAAATTCCATGGAACTCAGCAGTCCGAACGGCAAGTCTATGATGTTCAGGTGGAAATCAAACATGTAGACATGCGGGAGTCGTTCCTGTGTGGCTACCTCCGTATCCAAGGTTGGTGGAAAGCCGCAGATCTTCCTGGGGCAGAGGAACTAACAGCGGCAATAGGCCTCACTGCTGATCATCCGACCCTTACTACATACTTTGAAGGCGAGATCATTGGAGATCAATACGGGTTCATTACGAAACACGATGACTGGGGCGCCAACGTTAAGGTCGACCTTAGCCACTGGGCAAAGTTCAATGCGTTCCGCCCTTACCAGAAGCATGCTCGAAGGGGTCCGGTCAACATCAGCGACGCTGCTCAGCGCGAAAACATTTTTATGCGATGGAAAGAACACTTCCTCGTCCCAGATCACCGCGTCCGGACAATATCGGGCGCCAGCTTCGAGGGTTTCTACTATATTTGCTTCAACCAAGTCAAGGGCGAGGTCAGCGGGATCTACTTCCATTCTAAGAGCGAGAAGTGAGTACAAGTCCTGCAGCACATATACCCGAACTGTAGCGGAGGCTGACGAATTGGCTTATCAGGTTTCAGCAACTCGAACTCAAACATGTACCAGATCGCGGGTGTTTTAGTGCGATGGAATTCAGGTGAATATGAAGGAAGCCATAAGTGTGACAATGTGCAGCTACAAAGATGGGACCTCAGGAATCATTACGATGTTAGGCGTGGGCGATTGTTTTCGGGTCAGATGAATGTAAACATGGATGGACGGCGTATTTACTGCCTCAAGTTCGCAGTCTTCAGCCAAAGGACATTCTGCATCACAGTCGGATGAGAAGCACCGTATCATAAGTTGCTGGCTTCTAACGCGAACCACCAAAGCAGACCAGTTATGAAACTGTTTCTGGCTCTGATTCGTCTCGGAAAGCCGCGAAATATCTTCTACGGAACGGGTTCAGCTCATCCACCGAGATCCCGGCTGGTGCCGCAATGTCCCTCGCAAGGAAAGACTCCAGTGCCGCAGCGTCGACATCTTCGTCAGGGATCCGCTGGTAGACCATCAATCGTCTCGACCCTGTTATGCGAATGGTCAGTTAATGGCCTCGCCCCGTCACACGATATGGGATACGCACATTTGGTGAAGACTTGTTTGCAGGAGGTGACAAGCTCCAAGCTTGGATGGAAAGGCACTGGTAGCTCTTGCTCTTCATCGTTAGCGGTCGGCATCCAGAAACAGAGCCTGCCACCATCAAGTAGTGAAGCGACGGCAAAGGCCAGCAGGTCATCGATGATAGCCACAAGTCCATATGGCTTCTTCGGCGGGTTGTAGTCGGGATCCCTATCACCAACTGTTAGCTCAAGCCATTGACAATGATCCGTGGTACCTTACCTGCAATGAGTTTTCCCCTTCTCTATCAACCATGGTGTCTTTTCTGGGTCTTTGAGACCAAGGACCTTCAACCCTTCTCTCACCCCGTACGGAATGTCGCATACAATTCCGTCCCACAAGCGTCGCCGGACGAACGGGTTGTTCGTGAGATCTGCGGCAAAGAAATCGCCGTGGCCGCCGGTCAATCCGTACTGTTCGAAGTTGCCCTTCAGACTTTTCTTCCCACCCTTTCCTCGGATACTCCTCCCGTCGATGTCACTGCCCCAGCACATCGCACCGAAGTTGGCACAGGATACAGGAAATGAGCCTGTACCGACGAACGGATCGTAGAACAGTTTGCCGGGTCCAGCAAGCGCAATGTTCGCAGTGACGAGCGACAGTTCAGCTTCCATGCTGGTTGTCGCGATGTATGACCTCTTCTTGAGGTCGAACTTACCAACTTGGTCGCGCGCAGAGATACCTAGAAAGCGACCAAGGTGTATTGATAGCGGATGGGTTGGCAGTGGTCTTCGACTTGGATCAGGGTGCTCCCAGACTTCCAAAACAGTGAAAGTTTGGTCCGGTCTTGACATGATGATGGGGCCCTTGAAAGGCAGAAACTTGAAGGACTCGATCATCTCAATGCGCTGCTTGTTAGGCCTTGTCGTCTGGAAGCATTCAATATCGAAGCGGAAGGAGCTGTGTTCGTATTGTGGCCAAAGGTGGGATGTTTCCGATTTGACAACATTGTGAAGTGCTTCAAGTGTAGTTGCGCTGCCCCAGTGTTCATATATGGACTGGATGAGGATAGACCGCTTAGCAAGGCGTTTGGCGTCATCTTCACAGGGCAGAGACACTATGCATATGGGTGACTTTGATCCTTCGTCAGTATTTCATTCCGGACCACATAGGTGAGGCTTCTCACCTCAGGGCTGTAGTTTATAACAGAGAGGTGGATTCCAAGCGACGTCGCAATCGCTTCGATCTCTGCCAGTCGGAAGTCCTCGTGCACCTGTGCAAACTTGATGAGATAATTCATCGTGATCGCTGTTCTCGACATAGGCCCCTCTCTTCTCTTCACTTAGACTGTGTTGTGTGTTTGCCAGCCAAAGTGGCTCGTCCAGCTCAGGAGCCTGTCCAGCCTTGGAAATCTGTCCCTGGTCTTCAGAATTGGAAAATGATCACGGGGCCCTTGTTGCTTTCGTTGGCATGAGCTAGCGAGTTGTTCTGGTTCTTGGGAGGCTGGAAGAGTGAAGTCATGACTGAGCGAGGTTTGTTCCCAGCGATCCTGAAATTTCACCCCACACGAAACTTCGCGCGCTTTCCTCAACGTCCACGAACAAGCAATCCACACAATTAGCCTCACAGTCAGACTAATGTCATAACGACTTGATCATCCATCTGCGCTTTATCGCTGCACTGAATCATACGCTTACCTTGTCGCTCACAGCATGATTTCTGAACCGTCAAACTCAATCTATCAGACACCAAAATGCTTCGTCACCTACGGCACACTGGGTCACGTTGACTCCAGCCAGGGATCTAGTAGTAGGAAACCATGGTCCGTACTGAAAGACATGGGCTTCATTCAGAGTGTAACGATCTCGCAAAGCAGGAGGAGATTTTCGCTGACAAGCGCAGGTTGATCTGATTCTCCCGCAAGAGTCGGCAGCAAGTGTACGACAATTTCTGCAGACAGCCGCACCAACATCATACGGCAGAGTCAAGATGACGCTGGGGCAGATTCTGGAGAGACAGTTCTTCAGGAGCTACATCAAAGAAGGTCTGTTGATCGATTGATCGGTTCCTGACGACCACTGACTGATTGCAGGTCACATTCTGATGCTGACATCGGGCAAGAAGGCCATCGATGATACTTTCGTGCTGCAAGATGGTGAGTTCATGGTCTCATCATGTATATCGGCTGCTAATTTCCCGGACAGGCACTTTGACGTTGTATCTCGGGAAGGAATCGTATGAGAAGGCTGGCCTCGTGGGAAGACCATACGGAGCCAAGGGCAACCGGAAGTTGAAACCAAGATGGGGTAAGTCAGCTGTGTGTTTTCTAGTTCATCTGACCTGACTGGGTTGCAGTGATCAATCTCGATTTAAAGAGCTCATCGATGGTACATGGCAAGAAGGGCTTTGACAGGTTACTATATGCATGCGAGAATGTGTTCTCCCAGCCTTTCACATGGCTATTTAGTAACTTATCGGCAGAAGGTAACTATAATGGGCTCTGATTTTCCACACATTTCGACTGCAGGCTGATGATAGCAACAGTTCCCTCGCCCGACCCCCTTCAGCAATACTCGCCAGAGCAAGCGATTTGCCATCCCAGTTCAAACGAGGGCATAGAAACAACAAAGGTCGCTATGCACATTGACCCGTCAATTGTGGCCAGTGGAGATCGACCGGCGATGGAGGCCGCTGCCGCAGACCTGTACGAGTGGCTGTCACTGGTTCGACTTGACAGTCCGAGAATCCAGACAGGCGATAGTATCGACGCCTATCTTTCTCGCTACGACGCTCCGGATGCAGCAACTGGCAGTATGAAGCTCTGTGTCCTGAGTTGGCACGGCCTCATTAATTCCACCTGGCTACACCAGCTTGCAATGAGCGTTGTGATGAAGCTTCCGCGGCAAGCCTGGTTCGCCATCGCCGCGACCGAGCTCTCTGGCAGTCTGTCTGGTGCCAGCAGAGAGGTGATGCTCCTGCGGCCGGATCAGCCTAAGGGTGAATACCTGATGTGGGAGGTTCAAGGCTCGGAGTGAGTGGCTCAGGCCTGCTTTGACCGAACGCTTCGCTCCTCGCCCAGAGCTTCGCCCGACACGGCATCCTCGACTAGTCTGCGAAGCTCAGCCTGACCCGTGGGCATTTCGAAGTCGTCTCGCTGAGCCAACTCCTCTATGCGTCGTCGGAAAGCAGAGTCGATCTCCTGCGGCACATCCTGGGACTCATCCATGGTGCCCACGGTAACTGACATGCCCTCTGGAGGTGGCGGAATGACCTCAGGCATCACCGCAGCTGCCGTAGCGGCGGGGTCTTCGGGGGCTTCGACAGACGTCAAGTACGCAGCAACGGCGGGGAAATCGCCCTCTGCTTCGATCTTCTGTCTTGCCGTGAGGCCTTCGGCGCCCTGATGGTTTGGGTTCGCCCCAAGCTCTTCGACAAGAACCTTGGCAGCCTCTGTCGTTTCCACGACGAAGAGGGCGGTCTCTCCGTCCTCGTCCCTGAGGTCAACATCGACTTTGAGCTCCTGTATCAATGTCCTCAGGAGATCGAGATGTCCGTAACTGGCAGCGGCGTGCACTAAAGAGTAGCCATGTTCATCCTGCTCGGAAGCAAGGGCAGGAGTCGCCCGAAGTAGCGGGAGCAAGTCAGGGTGGTTGTCCGCAGCTAACAGATATTGATTTGGCGACATAATGGAGAGTAAAGTAGTGGCGGGATGGTACGTGATTGCAAGAAACCTCAGAAGTGTAACCGGCGTGGACCTTCTTCTACTCGCATTGTGATGCAGATGTGACGAGCGTGACAGCCATGACTGAGGGGCTAAATATTTCCAGTGGATTCCATGCCGTTCAGCTTACCCTAAATTTTCCAGTCGCTCGTGAGCGACAGACGATGTTCCAGTGAAGACTTCGTTTCAATCCCACAGTAAAGGCAGAAATTGCGTGGTTTGATAGTCTTTCGCATGAAATATCTTTCGTCTGAATCCTGTCCCTGTCCTGGGTGCGCTGGCCGTGTGACCACCATCTCGCCGGCGCGTAGTCACACATCACGAAACGTGGGGCATTCAAGGCCTTCTCTCAAGTTTGCCTCGACCTGGAAGTGACTCATTGGCGTCATTGCAGAAAGTGCGTCAGGTAACCCGAAGCTCATCAGAAACGACCAGGCAACGCATACTGTGGCAAGTGCATGTAAGCCTCGTGCTTGAGCCACAGTCGTCCGGAAAACACGCACATAAAGCAGCCGTCTTGCGTTTGCACACTCTACGCTTGCGAAGGGCTGTTCGACATAAACACTAAAATCAGATCTCACGAACAAGTGGCCGAGATACACTCAACTCACAGTCACTAACTTCAATCCGTGCCGTCAAACCTTCGTTCAAAGTCGGCAAGGGAAAGCACTGACGGGCAAGGGCGAAAAAAAACCAGGAAGAGCGAACCGGCACACGCCCCCCCCCCGCCCCAACTATAAGATCGTACGGCAAGAGAATACGCATCCAGTCTCACAGCTTCCGATCACCACAACATCAGAAATCAATAACCCAGTCTCGCAATACCCTCTCCCCAGAGTGGCCGGCAGTGGTTCAATGGAGGTACCATACGTTCCACAGGACCCGGACGAGGTCAATCGCCTGGTGGCTGCTCTCGAGGCCAGCGCCAGCTCCAAGAAAAAGGGCGGCTTCTCTGTCAAGAAGACCAAATTCGACGTCAAGGATTCTCGAGATGGCCTCACTGTCAACTCCTGGCGCATGCAAGATTGGGACTACAAGCGTAGGGACCTGCCAACGTACGCTCGTGGACTCTTCACCACTCGAGGCCGCAACGGACAGCACGAGATCGCTGTCAGAGGCTACGACAAGTTCTTCAATGTGGACGAAGTTCACAACACCAAATGGGACGTTATTACCTCGCGGACCCAGGGTCCATATGAGCTCACACTCAAGGAGAACGGTTGCATCATCTTTATCTCAGGGATGGCGGACGATACTCTCCTCGTCTGCAGCAAACACTCCACAGGTGACAGGGCCGACATAAACGTGAGCCATGCCAGTGCAGGAGAGCGCCGTCTGGATCAACAGCTTCAAGCCATCGGCAAAACTCGATCAGATCTTGCACGGGAGCTCTACCAAAGGAACGCAACGGCGGTAGCGGAGCTTTGCGACGACGACTTCGAGGAACATATCCTGGCCTATGGCCCCGAAAAAGCTGGCCTCTACCTCCATGGCATCAATCTCAACCTTCCACGCTTCACCACATATTCGAGCGCCCTGGTCCAGGAATTTGGTGACGCATGGGGTTTCCGCAAGGTCGGTCTCATGGTCATGGACGATATTCAAAAGGTCAAAGCTTTCCTTGAGGAGGTTGCTGAGACCGGTGCACACGAAGGTCGTGACGTTGAGGGCTTCGTTGTTCGCTGTAAGATGACAGATACTCTGGACGCCCCGGACTACTACGACTGGTTCTTCAAATTCAAATTTGAAGAGCCGTATCTCATGTACCGCCAGTGGCGCGAGTGCACGAAAGCTCTGATCGCAGGAAAGCCACCAAAGTTTCGAAAACACGTCATGATCACCGAGCAGTATCTCATGTATGCCCGTAAACGGTTGGCTGCCGACCCGAAGCTTGGTGCGAAGTACAATCAAAACCATGGGATCATCGCACTGAGAGACGATTTCCTCAATTTCAAGAACCTTAAAGGAGCAGATGCTGCCAACATGGATGATGATTCCATGGTGGTAGCCCAAACAGATGTCACCAGCGAGGTCATTCTATGCCCCATCGCCACGATTGGATGTGGCAAAACGACTCTGGCCATAGCACTTGCTCATCTGTTCCACTGGGGTCACGTACAGAATGACAACATATCAGGCAAAGGACGGCCCCCCCGATTCACGAAAGCAGTACTTGGAGAACTAACAGAACACGCCGTCGTGTTTGCTGATCGCAACAACGCTCAGAGGCATGAGCGGAAGCAGCTACTCACTGACGTAAAGCAACTGCAAAACACAGCGAAGGTGGTATGCCTCAATTTCCGGCACGACGAGGGTTCTATCGACGAAATCCGACGCATCACACAGCAACGAGTCCTTGCTCGCGGAGACAATCACCAGACCATTCATGCCGCCTCTCAGAAAGACAAGTACATTGAGGTAATGGAAGGTTTCATCGGCCGATACGAGCCTTGCAACCCCCACGCCCCCCCAGACAATCGATTCGACCATGTAATCGACCTGAATCCTACAGCCGGCAGTCGAAAGAACTTGGAAACCACCATCGAAGAGTTGCAAAAAGTGTACCCGAACTTGATCAAGGAGATGCCAACCTCCAGCCAACTCGATGAAGCCATGGTGATGGCTTTGGGGTACCAGCCTACCTTCAAACATACTATCGCGTCCCACGGCAAGAAGGACAGCAGACAACAGCAGGCCGCACAGTCACAACCAAAGAAGGCCAGGAAGCCACAGCTGGAGTACATGAGTGTCAACGTTCCCGCCACACACATCAACGCCATCCTCGACAAAGCTTTTCAGCTGCAGGATGCGTCGACTTCTAGGTTCTTTAAACAGCTAAAGCAGACAAGGAGGGTGCAGCCCAAGTTCCACGTCACTCTGATGCACCGGGCCGCTTCCAAACAGAATCCGGAGCTCTGGCAGCGTTACGCCGCCCTTCACGATGCAGTCCTGGGGGAATCGTCGGGCCAGGAACTGCCAGCGGTGGGCGAGTGTCAAGTAGAGCTTGAGCGTGTGAGTCTTGAACGGCCAGATCTGACGCGAGATATGCTGACCGATGTATAGATTGTCTTTGACGACCGCATCATGGCCCTGGTTGTCCGGCTCGTTGATGGCCAGGGACAGTGGGAGTGTACGAATCAGGTAGCCCACATCACGATCGGAACCCGTGACGATTCCGTCAAGCCGAAAGAGAGCAACGATCTCCTCGCCAGGTGGTTAGAGGAAGGCACTGCATCCGGCAAGACCCAAGAGGTTGTGCTCGAGAGCAAACCCTTGATTGAAGGTGTTGTGAAACCTGTGCAGTCGAGGTAGGATGCGGGGCCACCGTCGAGGATGCAAGAGGGGTATATTGAATCAAGAAAAACACTCTGACGACAGTGTTACCAGGCCCGATCAGCTCGGTTGGTTTGGCTAGCAATGCATTATGGAATAAAGTTCTACTCCTATCCAGTCCATCATTCGTCATCGAGGAAGCGGCTCGCTATTCTACCAAAGAAAGGCAGTTCGTACCTGTTGGTGATGTGAGCTTGCTGTTATAGAGGACTCTTTGAGAGCAGACGTACCTATCAAGAATCTCGGCATCTTTATAAGCACGCATGGTCATGAATGCGACGAGAGCAACATCTCCAATGAACAGAACCCAGCCGAGGAAACGTGACCATGAGAAGATCAAGTGGAGCAACAAGAGGGCAGTGAAGACGAGAGCTGACTGCCATGCGTGAAATCTAATATAGACATTGTGTTAGGCAATGCCGATGAGTGACAGGCTCGAGCCTGATGCTTATTCTGGGGGGCCTGTTATTGACACACCTGACGTAATCGCTGTTCCGCTCCATAATGAGGAGTCCAATAGCACCGAGCGGCGGACAAAGCAGATATGCCATGCAAGCCTCGTAGTCAAGTCTGATCCCCAGGCTGGTGTCGAACTCGCTAACTTCGGCTGGGTACGCACCTGGCATGGCTGCTCCCTGCGCGGATGAAGTCATGCCAACAGACGGCCCGGCGCCCCAGCTGCTGTCCTGGCCATCGAAACCGTTCCATCCTCGCTGTGGCTGGGGATGCTGCAGCGGAGGAGGGCTGCGCGCATTGGCAGGGGAGAAGGGGCGGCGGGCGTCCGTGGAGGCTCGAGGTGAGGCGGCTTGGTAGTCGGGAGAAGCGATGCGCGTAGTCTCGGGAGGAGATGATTGATAGGGTGCAAAGTCCATCGTACTCGCGGGTCGGAATGTCTGTGAAGTTCGGGACGAGGAAGGCTGAGTGATATGCTATGCTTGTCGAGGTGATGGCGAGATGAGAGGTCGCGGTGGAGGTCGCGTGGTGTCGCGGAAGCTAGTCGTCACGGGAAAACGGATCCACTGCGACAGTACCTCACCCATGTAATAGAGGAGTGAGAATGCCACTCCCAAGTCCGCGCATGTAATGCGGAGGCCTCTTTTGTTTCTGCAAGAAAACCCGGCTGGAAAGATGCGATCAGGTCGAGTACGTCTGATACGGGCTTTTGGAGAGCATTCACGATGTCTCTAGGCGCGGGAAGGGGTAGGTAGCTACGCAAAGGCTTGATGGATGATAGAGAGGTAACTTCGGCTTCGGGTACCTGAGTCCTGGGCACTTCATCTGTGGGGCCACATGCACGTTACGGCTCATCGAAGCTTGTCCATTTTGTGGGGAAAGGGTAGACGACTCGAATGTGGCACAAGGGGCTCCGTCGTTCATAAGTTGTTCCACAACCTTGAATATTGATATTGGTTCATACGGGTAATCTGGTACACAGGGTGGCGATCTGCTCGACTCATACACGGCTTGCCATCTTCGACAAGATACACCTGTCTATAGTAACCACCGCTTGCCAGGCTTCTTCATGGTACAAATATGATACAGACGTCGCCTCTTCACTCGCCCTCTTTCTTGCCGCCCTGCTCCTCCTCGAGCTGGCCCTTGCGGCCCTCCAGAGCAAGCCACAGGTTCTTACTGTTGCCCTCCAGGGTATTCGTAACGCCCAGACCAGCTCCTTGCAAAATACCCACAAGCTGGGCACGCAGCCCGTCTAGACCTCCCTCAATACCTCCGACCCAGTTGACACCCGACTGGTCGAAGACTTTGCCTTCGATACGACCGCCCACAAGCAACAGCTTGGCCAGAGCATTCTGGCACGTCGGATCGTGATATCCAGGGTTCTTCTTACGTGTGGGTGCGGGAAACTGGCCGGGAACCGGCGCAAGTACACTCAGAGCGGCTGCGACGTGCGCTGGAGAGACAGCTGGAAGAGTCAGCGCCGCGATGGGCCCGACCAACAAGGGCTCGATCTGAGCGTACGCAGAGTCCTCGGGGATGGGTGTGTTTTGGATGGCGTGGTAGGCAGCTTCTGATAGATCATGCACCAAAGGACCTCGTGTAGTGCGAGGCGTCTGCGCAAGTGCTGCCGCCGCTTCCGGTTTGTGTAGTTCGACGATCTTGAAAGCCACGTTGAGCATGTTGGTACGCAAAACTTGTAACTGGATTTTCGACGCGAGGTCGATGGGCTCGACTCCCGGCGTAGAGTTCGGTGGTGGCACGGCACTGATGGCCTTCTTCAGCTCTCTTCTTACCGCTGCCCACTCGACGGCTGTGAGATTGCTGTGTTGGAAGAAGAGGATAATGGGTGTAGATCGGAGCAGTGATGTATATGTCCGAATCAGCTGACTCTTTCTCGTCTCAACGGGCCGGGCACTCGGGGGTTTCGTTGGAGGAGCATGATCGATGGGGGCCCGCACACCGAGTGCAGAGATAGCTGCCGCCTGTTGTGCTCGGGAGGTCGAGAAGGTGCGTCGCGACGAGGAGATGACAAGTTGTGACTGCTGGGCCTCCTGTCCGAGTTGCCGTAGGCAAACCCTGGCCGCTCTTGCCACTTTTTGCGACATTCTGTCAGCTCGTGCCTCAGCAAAGTCGAGCTTGTGAATGTCGTTTACGCGGCCGTGCACTTTCAGAGCTGTCGAGGGCGGTCACCAGGTCGTGTCACGATTCGTTCTGGTTTCCTCTGCAAACCTCCCAAAACTGCGCGAGAGGACCCGTCTCAAGAAAAGTTATGGGGCCCCATGCAATGCATCGATGGCTAGGCATCTTGTTCTAGGGGACAGCAAACGGGGGACGGATCAACCACACGCCGGACAACGAGCCGTTGCTATATGCCGCTAAACCCGATTCGCCGCCAGGCGCAGGGACCCGACGTAGCCTCAAGGCTGGGAGCTGATTACGCGCGACACTCACTGCCTTGGGGGAGCAGCCAGAGAGCTTCGACTTCATTCTGCACATCACCTGCCCGTTTGCTCAACCCAGTTCTCTGTGCCAAGCAAGCCAAATTTCGACCACGGGATCTCGTACTTTAGCCGTCAAGCAGAGGTTTGGGCGGCTTATTTTTTCTTTCTCTAATTAGACCTGCTGCGATCGGACGCCCCAAGCCAGACCTCGAGGCCAACAACGCCTGCCCTTGCACGACATGTCTACCCTCGAAGAGCTCGACGACCTCGATCGCCAGGAGAAGGAAGAGAAGAGAAGACAGGCTGATGATGACAAGGACGGGAAAAAGGATGGTGCCGGTGACGAAGAAATGAAGGATGCCGAAGAAGACGACATCCTTGACGACGAGATCCTAGGCCTCAGCACGGCCGACATTCAGACCCGGAAACGCCTGCTAGAGAATGACTCGAGAATCATGAAGAGCGAGCTTTCGCGGTTGTCACATGAAAAAGCTGCCATGGGCGAGAAGATCAGGGAGAACGTCGAGAAGATCGCCAACAACAGGTAACACGAAGCCGCTTAAGCTCAACCTTGCCAACCGCTCAATGTATCTAACGTGCTGCAGGCAACTACCTTACCTGGTTGGAAACGTTGTTGAGCTCCTTGACCTCGATCCGACGGCTGAATCCTCCGAAGAAGGTGCCAACATCGACCTCGACGCCACCCGCGTGGGCAAGTCGGCTGTTATCAAGACCTCGACCCGACAGACAATTTTCCTGCCCTTGATTGGTCTGGTAGACTCGGAGAAGCTTAAGCCCGGTGATCTCATTGGTGTGAATAAGGATTCGTACTTGATTCTCGACACCCTTCCCGCCGAATACGACAGCCGAGTGAAGGCCATGGAGGTCGACGAGAAGCCTACCGAGCAGTATACCGATGTCGGTGGCCTAGACAAGCAGATCGAGGAGCTGGTCGAGGCCATCGTCTGGCCGATGAAGGAGGCCGATCGCTTCAAGAAGATTGGTATCAAGGCACCCAAAGGTTCGAGCTAGACACCTATGATTGTGTGTGGACACTGGTCAAGCTAATCTATTTTGTAGGTGCTCTGATGTACGGTCCTCCGGGCACGGGAAAGACACTTCTGGCCAGAGCATGTGCCGCTCAGACCGACGCTACGTTCCTCAAGCTAGCCGGTCCACAGCTGGTGCAAATGTTCATAGGTGATGGCGCAAAGCTTGTCCGTGACTGTTTCGCCCTGGCAAAGGAGAAGGCACCGGCAATCATCTTCATTGATGAACTGGATGCCGTCGGCACAAAGCGTTTCGACAGCGAGAAGAGTGGAGACCGCGAGGTTCAGCGAACCATGCTGGAGCTTCTGAACCAGCTGGATGGGTTCGCATCTGATGACAGAATCAAGGTACTTGCAGCAACCAACCGAGTCGACGTCCTGGATCCTGCCCTACTGCGTTCGGGTCGCCTGGACCGCAAGATCGAGTTCCCATTGCCGAACGAAGAGGCCCGTGCCCAGATTCTAAAGATCCACTCTCGCAAGATGAAGGTCGACCCTGGTGTCAACTGGGGTGAGCTGGCACGCAGCACGGACGAGTTCGGAGGCGCAATGCTCAAGGCTGTGTGCGTCGAGGCTGGTATGATTGCGCTGAGATCGGGCAAGAACAAGATCGGACACGAACATTATGTGGATGCCATCGCTGAAGTGCAAGCGAAGAAGAAGGATGTAAGTGGTTCTCAAACGGTCTTTGAAATTTTGGGCCAACTAACGCATCCTTCCAGACCGTCAACTTCTACGCTTAAGGCGAAAGGACAGGAAGCCAAGAGGCCTGCCATGAATAGACAGGGGACTGATACTTTGTTGCTTAGAGCACGGTGGACTGCTCCTTCTGTGTGCGCTCGCCATTACTTGCGAGTGATAAATGCATGTATAATACACATGAACGAACAGCCACGTTTGGCCGTCCACTTTTCGCTCGTGAAAGTGTCCTTCCAGCGGCTTTACCAAGGGTGATATAGATCCCTCGCCGTGCTGATTGTGACAATGGCATCGGCCTAAGAATTGCGAGTGAAAACTTGTCTGCATACCAGCACTGTGAATAGGTACTGTAGCCCAATTCTGGACAGAAGAAAAGTATGACGTGTGGCGGAGCTTTTGGTCCAGCAGTCAGCCGAAGAAAGGTCTAGGTAGAGCAGGGTCCCCCCCCCCCCCACATCGGCGATTTGGAGAAGACAGGGTGGCTGGTGAAGATGGGGAGGAGGACGCCACAGTCTGGAAAACCAGCTTAGGACGTCATCGCCGATTCACGATGAGTGGAAGGTCGAGGAATCTCTTCTCATCGAGCCAAGGGCAAATGCATGTGACAAAATGGGCAATTGAGCTGTGCATGCTGGGGAGGCAGATGTTGAGGTTTCTCCTGCACCATTATCAATGAATCAGGTGACCGATGTCTTCACGCGTGCAGAGATAGACTCTTGAACGAGGGGGACTCGAAATTGCAGCGAGACAATGTTCCAAGGCCGCTTTATGGCACATGCTTCACCTTGCCATGCCAACTGGACCATTCTTTGGGTCGCCCCGCCAAAATCACAGCGCCAATGAGTAAAGTGACGGTTCTTGAGCCGGGTGCAGATCATTGATGGAACTACCGCCCCAGCTGCCAGTGGTGCGATGGGTTGCCAATACCGATGCCTGTCGTCAGCCACACCTACGGGACGGTGACGTGATGGATTGCAAGGTACCGTGAGCTCCAGGTGGCAGCCGCAGCTGTAGGCGATGCATGCCAGAGCTTGGTACTGGTGTGATGGCCTGCAGTGACGAGGCACCGATCAGCATGAGCTCCATTGCCTGGGCCCAGGTCTCATTGACCATTACCTCACCGGCACGTTTGTTGCTCTCTGCCCTTCCATCATCGACCCCCCCTTCCAATCTTTCTCCTCTACCCTCGTCTTCTGATTCTGCTCCCTTTCTTCCTCTTTTCTCCTCCCATCTTCCTGATATTGTGATACCCCAACTTGCCTCGCCTTGACATCCCAAGCTCTTCCACTATCCTCACAACCCACGCACCTACGTTATTCTCGAGCTTCTGCGCTACTCTTGCTCAAGCCCCGCGTCATCATGAGACTCAACGCCGTGTTGGCCGGCGCTGTCGCCATCTCCGGCGTCACTGCCAGCAGTTGGTTCCCTGGCACTAAGGCTGGTAGGTCGTCATCATTCCTCTGGCCAGTTTGCTTGGCTTCGGGTGTCAAGCATCGCGTCATGAATGAAGCTTGCTAACAAGCTCTTGCAGTCTACAACAAGTGGCATGAGACTGAGCTGGAGCGCTGGCTCTCGGATCACTCCGTGCCTTACCCCAACCCCTCCGACCGCAAAGATCTCGAGAGCCTCGTAGAAAAGAACTGGAACGACTACGTCGTCCAGCCTTACAGCTCTTGGGATACTGCTGAGCTCAGCGCCTATCTTCAGGCCAAGGGCAAACAGGCCGAGGCTGAAGCCGAAGCTACCAAAGACAGTCTTGTCAGCCAGGTTCGCTCTAACTGGTATGAGACCGAAGAGAATGCCCAAGCTGCCTGGGGTAGTGTTCGTGACTGGATCCTCGACACTTGGACCGACAGTCAGCTGAAGGCTTTCTGTGACAAGCGTGGAATTCCGGGTAAGCTAGTCAAATGGTATCTTGTCACATGGAACATGGCTAACAAACTTGCTTCGTCCAACAGTCCCCCAGCCTCGCCAGCGCGATTCCGTCCTTCAAAAGGCCCGCTCCAGCTATGAGTCTGTTGCCAAGCAACTCGGCGAGACTGCGGCATACCCTGGTGACTGGCTGTATGAGACCTGGACTGAGTCAGAACTCAAGGAATGGCTCGATACCCATGGCTTCCCAGCCCCTCAGCCTTCTGGTCGTGACAAGCTCATTGCTTCCGTTCGCCGCAACTCCCGTCTCGCCTACCTCCAGGCGCAGGCTCAAGCCGCTAGCGCTACCGCCAGCGCGCAGGCTGCCTACGCTACCCTCACTGACATGATCATCGATGCTTGGAGTGAGTCTCAGCTCAAGGAGTTTGCCGACAAGAACGGCATCCCCGTTCCTCAGGGCACCAAGGTCAACGAACTCCGTGCGCTGGTGCGCAAGAACCGCGCTGACATTCTCGACTCTGCATCTTCCGCCTACGGTGCTGCCACCAGCAATGCTCAAAACCAGTACGCTAAGGCGTCTGATAGCGCATCTTTGGCTGCCCAGGACGCCTTCAACTCCGTTGTTAACAGCTGGTCTGACAGCCGTCTCAAGGCTTACCTCGACGCCCGTGGTGTTCCAGTTCCCCAGGGTTCCAAGCAGGATGACCTGAAGGCTCTGGTGCGCAAGCACGCTCACAAGGCCGCCACCGGCTACAGCGCCTGGACTTTCGATGATTACAACGCCGACAACATCAAGGCTTACCTTAACAAGCACGGTGACGCTGCTGCCAAAAAAGCTGCTGCCAAGAAGGATGCCACCCGTGATGAGCTCGTCAGCGCTGCCCAGTCTGCGTATAGCTCTGCATCCAAGACTGGTGGTGCGGAATACGCCGCTGCTACTGACTATCTGGCTTCCACTTCCAACGATGCCAAGAAGCATGCCTTCGATTCTTGGTCCGAGACCGATCTGAAGGCTTATCTTGACAGCTACGGCATCCCTGTTCCTCAGGGCTCCAAGCTTGAGGAGCTCAAAGCTCAAGCTCGCAAGCAATCCAACTACTTCCGCTACGGCACCAGCACACCTGGCGGCACTGTGCTCGCACAGCTCGAGCAGACCCTACAGAACGGGTGGAACTGGGTTGCCGCGCAACTCCAACTGGGCGGCGAGGCTGCTTCTGCCAAAGCTGCTCAAGCCTCTGCTGAAGCCAAGGCTAAGGCTAAGCAGGAGCTGTAAGGACGTAATCGTCACGGCAATTGGTCGCCCATGAGCCCTTCAATGTCAGCCCGTGCCTGAGACCCTGTACCTTTGACACACAGGAGCAAGTTTTGCGGAACAACGACAACGGGACATTCAATTGCTGAGCTCGACAGCGTCTCGAGTATCGGCCTTAGTTGTTTGATGATGATGATCTGGTATTTTTGGCGTGGCTCTGGAGCTGTTTTGATGCTTTCACTCAGGATCGATTGGTCAGGGAGTCGCTTCGCTTCGTTTGTGCCTGCTAATAGTACGCTGCATCAAAATTGATATTTCTTCGCCAACTTGTGCTGGGTTAAACATCTGTGGTTGTATCACCGACCTGTTACGAGTTCCCGACTCAGTTAGACAACAGTGACCATCGTTACCGTTCTACCCCATCGTAGTTCCTGGACCCATTGGTGGAACAGCTTTACGCAACTGCTCAAAGAGGTAAAACGCGACGCCAGGTCCCGGCCATTTAGCCTAACTGCCGGCTCCTAGGATGCAAGGTTCGGCGACGGGAACAAACCCCAGATTTACCTGGTTTGAAGCGGGCCAGTAATGTTGTCAATGACTATATTGGATAGCTCCGAGCTCGAACAGACATCCTTTGGGCCGCGGCAACGATGCGTTGTTTTCCGTGCCGATATGCCAGAGGCCGCATTAGCGGCCCAGGTAAATATATATGTCGAGGGCCCCAACCGAAGCCTTCCATAGACCTGGTTCCCTCGCCCTGTTCTTCATCCGATCTTCCTGTTTGTATCTTAATTCCCTGCAAAAGATGAAGTTCAGGTCAATCAATTGGCTATTGTTGGCTGTTAGCCATGTTGTGGATGCTCGAACCTCATCCACTGGTTCAGGCTGGGTCACGATCTGGGGTACGATGCCTCAATTGACAGAGCCCGCGAACTTGCCTCCACCACCATTTGTGAGGATCCTTCAGAGAAGCACTATCCTGCTATCCTCTAATGTATAAATCTCGCAGAATAGCTCGGGCATTGTGTTTGAGGACACTACAATCCGCCAGACGATCATGATGACAGCTGCAGCCGAATCGCTGAGGCTTGAGATCAGCAACGTGTTCGGCGGTTCTGATTTACCCATCACTGAAGTCACGATAGCATTGCCCGAGGAGCAAACGTTAGGCATCAACGGTATAAAGAGCAACACGATTCAGAGCTTAACTTTCTCCGGGACCGACTCCTTCACTGTTCCCAACGGCGCAGTGGTTTTCTCGGACCCTGTCGACTTCCCCGTAGACGCAAGGACAATCATCACCATCAGCATCTACCTCGAGAAGGGCCAAACGACGAATCTGATCACTGGGCACCCCGGTAGCCGGACAACTTCACACCTTGTGCACGGCAATCATGTGAGCGACGCTTCTTTTGGCAACTCAACAACAACAAACCACTGGTATTTGATCAGTTCCATAGAGGGCCAGTCACCAGAAGACGCCTCAGCCGTGGTCCTCGTTGGCGACTCAATCACCGATGGCCGAGGATCGACAACGAATGGCGCCGATCGCTGGCCAGATCAACTGATCGACCGCTTCCAGAACAACTCGGCGACCAAGAACGTCGCCATCGTCAATCAGGCTGCAGGTGGAAATCGATTGCTCGCCGATGGTCTGGGCCCAAATGCCCTTGGGCGCATTGACCGAGACGTCATATCCCATGCAGGTGCTCGCTACGCTGTAATATACAACGGTGTCAACGACATTGGTGTTGCTGCGACAGACGAAGCATCGCAGCAGGCCATAGGTGATCGTATCGTCCAAGCGTACGATCAGATGATCTATAGGCTTCACCGGCACGGCATAGCCGTGTATGGCGCTACGATCACGCCGTTCACTGGTCCGGGTCAAGTATACGGCGATCCAAACAGAGAGGTCACGAGACAGAGGGTCAACGAATGGATTCGAGAGAGTGGAAAGTTCGACGCTGTATTTGACTTTGACGAGGTGATTCGAGACCCTGATCAACCGGATATGTTGCTGCCGGCGTATGACTCTGGGGACTACCTCCATCCCAATCCCGAAGGCTTCAAAGCCATGGCCGAGTCGATCGACCTGTCCTTATTCGAGTAGATCCGATCTTCCGAAGACAATCCAGGATATGGTTTCAGATTGAGTGAATGTCACATGGTGTCAGAGAAGGAACTCGGTATGCACATGATATAGTCAAATAGTGTGATTGATGAATTCATTTGATCGACCGACATGATCTCAAAAACGCCAACGCTGGAAAATGCCAGATGATGCATAAGCTGTACACAGCTCATGTCCAAAGTCTGCACGTTCCGTCCGCTCCAGCACTCAAACACCACGGGTGCTTCGGGTGCCAGTCAATGTCGAGTACTCCCAACTTGCTCATCACCTTGTGACCACTAAGTGATTTCACTGGGACGATAGTGGCGTTCTCCATGAGGTCGCTGACCACCTTACCATGGAAGATTTGCAGTGAGCCGTCGTCACTGGCGTCGGCAAAAAGGGGTAAGCCCTTGTGATACTTCACGGCTCTGATAGCCTCGGGATGGAAACGCATAGTCTTGAATGGTCGAGTTGACAGATCCAAGTCGTGCCAAAGAAGTCTCCGATCGTATGATCCCACGATGAGGTTGTCACCACCAGGGTGAATGTCGAAGGACGAAATCCACTTCGCACCTGGTTGCACAATCTTGATGAGCTCCTGTCGCTGCAAATCGTAGCAGCGAATCATGCGCTGTGTAGCAACGAAGAAAAGGGGTCGTGAAGGATGGAAGTGCGCCGTCTGGGCAAGACCAGGCAGGCGTCGGAAAGGTATCTGACTGAGATGCTTGGAGAGCGTGTGGATGGCAACTGAGCTTCTTTGTCCAGTGGGCGCAACACTGCACAGGAAATCACCGCGCCTGTGCCAGCTGATGGTCTTGACAACCGATCGCGAAGTAGCCTTGAGAAGGACGCCCAGAGCCTCGAGCTTTGCGCCGGGCCGTGACCATTTAGCGGGCGGGTCTTTCTTCACACCGTCTGCTGTCATGGGTGTCGCCCCGTTCGTTGCGTATCCAAAGCCGACATCTAAAACCTCGCGGCTTGCTGTTGCAAGGTCATGGGAGATGGAGGGGATCATGAAGAAGATATCTTCTCCGGCTGCCGCTGCGAGGATGAATGTCTCTTTGTTTGGTCTCCACCGGACCATGTTTACCGGCTCCTCAGTACTGAGCTGTGCCTTCCACTCCTGGTGACCATTGATCGACCAAATACGGACTGAGCCATCGTCACCACCAGATGCAATCCACTCGCCATCGGGACTGAAGGCAACTGAGCGAACCCGGCCCTCGTGACCCCTGAAGATTGCCTGACACACAGTCGGGAATGGCTTTAGGTCTTCTGGTCGTGGAAGCTTGGGTAAGAGGGAATTGGGGTCGATGTTAAGCCTGTTCTTCCTGACGCGCGGTGCCAGGTAGAGATCGAGGCACCGTTCGAATCTTTCTTTGACAAATTCTCCGTACCCAGGTACCTTGCGAAGCGAATCGAATTTGGCTGGGAGGTATTCCTTTTCTCTTTCTTCAGGGTCCAGACTCTCCCATGCTGCCTTCTCTTCGGCCGTGGGTAGATACTCCGGGGGCGGGTTGTAGCTCATGTCGTAGCCGGGAGGGGCGAGCTTAGGCGCGGGTATGTTCATGATGTTAGGTTCTTGTGCCTCCTCATTGGCCCACAGATCGTAGTGTGTCTCCTCCTCCTCTTCGGCTTCCTTCTCGCGCTGCTCCGGAGGCTTGTACGGGACAATGCGACCCTCTTTGATGGCGCGAACCATTTGCGCGACTCTCTTTGCTTCATGCTTGGATGGGACGAATCGTCGCTTGGGTTCAGGTGCTGCACTCAATGGCATCTCTTCGACCTTGCTTGTGAAGTAGGGAACCAGGTCCTGTATTGCGGTCAGTACAAAATCCCAAGGCATGTTGTCGTTCGAATGGAAACTGACCGGGTACGGGTCGTAATTGTCCGTTGGAACCTCGCCGCTCTGCAGGCGCCTCAAGAGCTCCAGTTCGTCCTGGCTCAGATTGAGGGCCTTGCCGGTCTGAGGATCAGTGAGGCCAGTCCATCCCTTCGGCAACTCGATGCTGTTGAGGAGTTCATCAAGCGCGTCGCCAGTAGCAGGGCGCATGATTTTCTTGCCATCGATATCGTACCCGATATGGGGATATGAGTCGTAGAAGGAGAGCGGAATGTTTCCAATAGTGTTTGGGGCTTCTTGTGCGTCTGTGTCGTCGCTGTCATAGGTCGGGTCGATCTCGTCGTACACGTATCTGGGTTGGCCATTGGCACCTGTTGTCGTTCGATAATTCGGCGTGTCTTCATCCTCCTCGGCGCTGATGTTGAGTGCTTTGAGATCATCAGGAATATCCGCGTCCGAATTCACGGCTGTTGAGTCGTCGGCATCCTCGTCATCGACATCGTCGTGACTGGCCTCTTCCTCTTCGTCGAAGCCTGCGAAGTCATCGTCCAGGGCGTCATCATCGTCTTGGTCGGACAAGATCCCTTCGAGAGCCACGTTGTCGAGCTCATCCTCGGAATCAGGGGCAGCGGGAGCAGGGGCGCTCCGCTTGAGCTTCTGTCTTGTTGGCGCCATGTTCAATGCTGGATGATGCGCTCAGTGCTTCACGGCTTCGGCCAGGGACACGGAGGTGGGATGTTGAAGCTCGCTTGGAACTTTTTTTTTCTGCCGCTCTGAGCGGGTCTCCCACCACCTGAACTCGCAGCACCAGCTCACCGCCCAGTTCCGTCTCCACTCTGCCTACCCTATAGTTAGCTGAACACATTAGCCTCGAAGTGACATCTTACATGTCGACCTGGTGATCAGCGAGATGCGCCAGATTTCCATGCTGCAGTGAGGCTTGCGACTTCGAGTGCTTTGATTCGGCTTGCTGAGCGTGCTGAGCTCCCGTACCTTGATCGTCGGATCTTGTTTTATCGGGACCGATCCTGTGCCTGGGAGCCCGCGCACGTCAACATGCCAAGCAGAATGACGTTCCATCAGGATTACTATCCATGGTCCAGGGGACCCATGAGAAATCTGCAAGGAGATGTCTTGCTTTCTAGATGGAGGATATGTCCCTCGGTGATATGCCTGTTGTCCCTGACGTCCCTGACGTCAACCCAACCAAAGCTGCCCACCTTGAGGCGGAGCGACCTCGCTAGGTCGCCGCACCTCGAAGCGAGTCCTCGGACACAGGCACCTGATTTCGGAAAGAGATGCAACAATATGAGGTTATGGTGACTAGCTCACCTTCCCCCCCCTTCAGCACTCTTGTCGGTACCCGTGCTTAGCCTGCCCAATATTATTGGTGCGATGGCACACGGTGGGATCGGCGCGGAGTCGCCCAGCAAGTTAGCATCACCGCTTGCCTATCCACGACCACCCGACTAGTGATTCAGTGGAGGCAAATGCAAGCATGTCCACGATGTTACGCTCGCTCCAAGCTCATACCCACAGTCAGGATGATACCAAGCACTTTATAGCCGTGAGGGTCTGAATGAGAAACGTTACAGTGAGCTATATAAGTTCGACTCGCTCTCGCTCTCGCTCTCGCGAGTTGCAGCTCAGCTGCCTGCTGCGCTTGAGAAGCAATTGTTCGTCGACTGTCTTTTCAGAGTTCCTTGATAAGCTGAAGCAGCAAGATTTACATGATGCTCATATCCTGGGTACCATCACTGGCGCAAGCTTTGGCCTTTGTCACCCTGATTTCTATTGTCCAGAGCAACCCAATCATCCGCCAACAGGCATCTTCTTTCTCTCAAATCGAAAACGAGCCTTCATTTACATTCCAGTATGCAACAAGTCAACAAGACTCGACCAATTGGATAGGCATATACCGCGCTACTGGCGGCGGACCAATTGACGAAAAGCAAGATCAGCCAGCCCTTGCATGGGAATACGCCCCCGAGGCCGATGGCACAGTATTCATTTCAGCCGCCTCACTGCAGCCCGGATCCTACAAGGCTTTCTTCTTAGCGTCAGATGGATATCAGTGGCTCACAGAGCCCTTGGACCTTGAACTCCTCGACTCGTCGGAGCCATTCGGATTCATTGTCACCAACGTTACCTTACACAATGCCCGGCAGGCAGATGCATACACAGCCATCGTGTCAGGCCTCCTCAAAGGAGCCGGAGCCTCGGATGCTAGGTACTCGATCAACGGAACGAGTTGGGCCCAGATTTCCTCGGACGGGAACATCACTGGAACCCCTGAAACAGATATGGGCGTCACACGGCTGGCTGTCGAGGCCGAATCACCTGGCGGATCTAAGGCGAAGTTGACAGTCGATATCCCCGTTCGTGATGGTGCCCAAGCCCTCGTGGATGAGCTGCGCATCATGACGTACAATCTTTGGCACGGCGGCACCAGGGTGTCTGACTTCCACAACAAGCAAGTTCGCTTCATTGTCGACAGCAACGCCGACATTGTCGGCTTGCAAGAGAGCACCACAGACCATGCAGAACGCCTTGCAAAGGCGCTTGGCTGGTTTGTTTGGCAGGACACAGATGTCGGCGTCATCTCTCGCTATCCGATCGACCATGTCCATCCTCGCTTGGGAAGCTATTCGGGAGGTGTCCGTGTGAATCTGGATGGAAACTGCAGCCAGCTGAATCTCTGGAATGTTCATCTAGGATACGATCCTTATGGACCTTATGACTTTTGCTTCGATGGCATGTCTGTGGACGAGGTCCTCGAGAGAGAAGCTGAATCAGGCCGTACGCCACAGATCATCGAGACCATGACTGCAATGAAGGATCAGCTGGCGAGTGCTGATAAGGTACCAGTGGTACTTCTTGGTGATTTCAACGCACCATCGCACCTCGATTGGACACCAGCTCTTAAGGAGAAGAACTGTGGCTACTCAGATGTGCCCTGGCCGACATCAGAGCATCCGGTTGATGCGGGCATGGTTGATTCGTTCCGAGAGGCGCACCCGGCACCAGAGGACGAGGAGGGTATTACCTGGTCCCCGATATTCCTCGACAACAACGGTCGACCGGAGCCTTTGGATAGGATCGACTTTATCTACCACAAGAGTGATTTTGAGGTACTGGCGTCCAGAACGCTGGTTGTGGGTGACCCGTCACCCGAGCCTAATCACGAGAACAACGAATGGACGTCTGATCACGCAGCCGTGATGACGATCTTCAAGTTGTCTACGGAGAGGTGTACGTAGATTCAGAGCATCGGTGTCGCCGCCACCCCTGGGACTGATCATGCAAGTCATTCAATCACGCCGACCAATTGATCGGAACGCGTCAGAGGCCCCAGAGCATGTTTGCAGAGATCCCATGGTTTCCAAAATGTCGTACTGGCGCATCTGAGCTTCGTATGCGATACTGCAAAAAGTTCACTGGCCATCGTGGTCTCTCCCTTCCTCGTGCCACCAGGCTTCGTGCCGGGCCCAGTATTCAGTAATTAATATGATCGAGACATTGTGGTTCCAATTTACCCGCTGCCGTTTGGGCACAATTACCGCAGGTGGTGTCTGTGCTGAGATTATCGTCGCGATTGACTTGTACAAGTTCGATGGTTCAACCCCTTGACGTTGGAGGCGACTACTGATAAATTGTGATGCGAAGAAGATACCATCGGATCTACGCAGCTGGATGCTCTCTATACCTCCCTCGTCTACCAATATTGTTCGGAGATTCGTATCGGCCAGGTGAGGGCCCTTCTTATGCAGAAGCATAAAACATAGCTTTATCCATACAGAAGCGATCAGGCTGCAGCACTGGACGTTATATAACTCTCGAGGTGAGCTTTCTCCCCGAGAGTGTTACAGAAGCCATGCAAAAGTCCGCCTTCACTTACAACAAGCAGGCTTGCAATTCTGGTTCAATATAACTCCATACAAATAGTCGATTGCTCACATTCGTATGATTTGCGCTGCCTAGTCATTCATACTCATATTCATATAAATCTCGAACTGAAGTATACTCATATGATTTCATTCATAACTCAAATTACAAGCCTGACTGTGAGTCAGGCCCGTGAATGGACGACGGACCCAAGCGCGTCAAGATGCACGAATGATAAATCGTAGCTCAATAAATAACGCACAGGCTTCTACCACCGATTATTTTGATTGACTCGCCAAGATGACATCGATCCATGTATGCAGAAGCTACCAAGCTTGGAACATAAGTCTGGAATTTGCTCATTTCACATTTCGAGCCGCTACAAAGTCATCATGGATTTTCTATGAGCGTGCGATGGACCACTTAGGCGCAGTCCACACGTAGCAGGGATACACATCCACTCTAGTATCAGTACACCCAGTTGGACTTTCTAATATGTATGCTGTAGCTTATTGACGACCTTGAAGATATGTAAATAGTTGAAAATAGTGAGTGTGGCCAGAATCAGTGGGGCACAAGCGCTATTAAGATCAGGAGGGCTTCAACGCCAATGACCGCGAAACTTACTTCCCGTAGATGATGGATTGATGGACAACCTTGTCTACTTGTGTAACTAGCTTAAGCGTATAAGGCTACTACTCAACTCTAGTTAGTTACCTCAGTAGCTAGTAAATCCTGAATCTTACATAAAAAAGTCTGTTGCATATTATACAGATGATTCGTAGAAAGTCATATGGTCTACAACTATGGGATTGAAACAATGCTGTTACAAATAAGACCTATATTAGCAAATCACGATAAATAGTCAGTTCAACTTATATTGCTATGAATCAAATTGATATTTATATTCTTATCAGTGTTCAATTTATAAGGTTGGCGGTACTACTTACTCATGTTAAATTCATCTTCTGTAGGCAATTTTTGTCTATCCAGCAGCTACAGAAACGACCATTTGTACAAGCGATATATACACTTACGTGATTTTCTGTATCAGTATAGGGTTTATAGGCTGTGTACAGCTATATAATTCTTCACATAGCATTATATATTGCACAAAGTATGCTCTCTCTATATCAACTAGTCTGTATATATGTGTAAGTAGAAGTACAATTACGAGAAATACGGAAATAAGTATTAAATCATAGGGTTGCGAAGGTTATGAGTTATGGGTTACTTTATTTTCATATTGCGCTTGTAATTTGGAGTTGTGAAGTAACTTGGATCAGTAAAATTTGATGCATGACTTTTACGAACTGATATACATCTGTATAGCTATGAATAAGACTGATACGCATCTAAGTATGACTGTTAGCTTACTCAATTTCGTAGTCTATGTTAAGTAAAGTAATGTATACTTACAGGAATGTAGGTGTAAACTCCACAGTTTCAGCATTGCTGCGAATGGAGGTTATTTCACGATTATGAATGTAGTCTGCTTTTCATATGGCACAAGGCTTGCAATTTTTACTCATATGAGTAATTCATATGAATTTTTACTCAATTTGTATAAATTACTTCATATTCATATGTATTATGGCTACCCTGTTATTTATTACTCATTTTTCACAAATAATGAACTAATTAGCATGAATTATTCATAATGCAAATAGCACATGACATATGCTATTTGTACCTGCTTCTAGTTCAAAAAGAAGCTTGTGTAGGCTAAAAGACTCCTGTGTTACTCGCTACAGCTACTATAGTCTATCTCAGAGGGCCCAAAGAGCCGTATATAGTACCAGACTTTAAATGGATATGAGACAATTTATGAACCAACTTAAAGTTGAAGGTAAAGAGTACTGATACCCAAATAAACAAAAGATTTAGGCGTTTAGGCTGTGAAATTTCTCAAGTATTCCATGCTTAGATAAATGGACTAACATTCATATATATGTACAATAGCTATATCAGATGGAGACTGCAAGCCTAAATCAAGTAGGTCTAGGAGTAAACTACTCTGTAGCGTAACTCTGTAGCGTAATTCTTGAGAGTCCTAATCATATGAATGGGAATTACAAGCCTAGATGAATGTTGCGCCAGAGAACACCCTACATACATGAATACTATACTGCATATACTTACATAGCTCTTAGTGCAATTGTTGAGCATCGAAGTTTGAGGGTTTTGTATAATTTCCTTGGATTCATTCAGGTGCAATTCACATAGACGTAATTCAAGCTCACAGCTAACAAGCACAGAAGTTTTATTACTTCGCTGACTATAAGCGAATCCTGGCTCATACATGTTTCGTCTATCTACATCAGGCTTGCAATTTGAATTGTGAATTAATTCATAATTCATACGAATGAATACTTATATTTATGAGTTATGAATTAATTTATATTTATATGAATATGAGTATTGAATTATAGGGTACTGTAATTCATATGAATTGAACCAAAATTTATATGAATATTACTCATATGAGTCAAAATTGCAAGCCTGTATAGGAGCCATATTCCAAGGACTACACTTTGCATTTGTATAAGCCAGTCTATCGCCAGAGAAGCACAACTATAAAGTACCAAGTCCACGCGGTTCTACAAGAACAACACTGCATTGAGATAGGTGGATTTGTATTTACTCAATTCAGTCCGCTGGCTAACTTGCCTGTGCTTTTGTTTACGGCTTGAAGTTATGGCTGGGAGCAGGCTTGCAATTTGAATTATGAATTTATTCATGTGAATATGAATATGAATTATTCAATACTTATATAAATATAAGTATTAAATTACGGGGTAGTGTAATTTATATAAATATAAATTAATTTATATTCATATGAATATGAGTATTGAATCACAGGGTGGTGTAATTCATATGAATATGAATATGAGTATTGAATTATAGGGTGGCGTAATTCATATGAATATGAATTGAATAGAAATTCATATGAATATTACTCATATGAGTAAGGGTTGCAAGCCTGGCTGGGAGTAGGGACAACGTTGACTCAGGGCAGGTTTACGATGCGAATAAGGAATGTATCTATGTGAGCATCAATTATTCATAACTTATACTTTCACAAGATTGAACGGGTTGTATTAGTTTTGTGAGTACCGAAAAGTAAACATGGCCCATATTATTACGAATAGATGGTGCTCTTCATACTTTACCCTTTCGTACAGTGACAACAGTGTTAATACAATATGTTGCATATGAACAAGAGCTGAAAAGCTATTAGGAAGATAGATGTCAGCCGGGTTCTAGTAAGTTCTAGTCTAGTAGGCCTATAGCAGGCCTGCAGTTACTACGCGACTCATCATACAGAGTTAGTTAAGTATACGTCCTGTTCATAGTGATTGATAATGGAGTGAGATGTTGTTCATATGAATAATTAACTAATAGCACATATGAGTAAGCTCATAAGTCAGATTACAAGTCTGGCTCTTAAACATAACAGTCTAGTGCCAGCATATGATTATCTAAATTCTGTATCAGCCTTGCAAATGTGGCTTACTACAAACTGCTAGAGTAAGCATAGTGAACGATTATTTACAGTTGAGCATTTATATACATTCAAGATTAGCACTGGAGAAATAGGCTTCTAACATACATGGAGAATAAATTTTTGATTGTATACAATTCAGGTGCTTATACATATAAATAGTAAGCATGATTGTTATCAACCTCAATTGATACTGACTTTTAAGAATAATCACTCACAGTTATCAAATAAAGGAGCTCGTGTCTATATAGATGAGAAAGATATATATATATTTTAGTACTCATGTGAGTATCAGTACTGCTTTATTTTGAATGTAGATATGGGATAATGTGTATAAGAAGTAGTCTACAACTTGGATCACATAATCTTCTATCTATGAATGATAAGCATATGAATAGCAAAACCTTATTATTTGATAATTATATGAATATGACTATAAGTAGTTCTGTTACTCATAAATATAGACGACTTTGTCATCTAGACTATTAACTATATTAAATCAAAGACGATGTTTTACTATATAGCCTAAAATACCCATACATGTAGAAGTAGAACTAATAGTATTATTGACTATTTCTATGTTATAGGCTTCTTTAGCCTACAAATAGGTTGAAGTAGTGTGTAAAGGGCTGATCCATATGAAAATGAGTATTATCTATAATTATACGAATTGTGCGACCTAGTTACTTAATGCTTATATTCATGTAACTGTAAGTAATAATTCTACTCCTATGCATATTATTGTTGCTCACATGGACTAGAAATTATTTACACTGATATTAGTATAAGTTTCATCCAGATTGCAAGCCTAATGATATTACATGCTTACTTATATGTGTAGCTGTCTATAAGTATTCATCTCATAAACACTAGAAGCAGGCTTGCAATTTGAAATGTGAATTGATTCATATGAATATGAATTATTTATAATTCATGTGAATAAGTACTTATATTTATATTTGGATGAAAAGATTTATACTTATATAAATATAAGTAATAAATTACAGGTAGTATAATTTATATAAATAGGAATTAATTTATATTTATATAAATATAAGTATTGAATTATAAGGTATTGTGATTTATATAAATATGAATTAATTTATAATTCATGAAGGCTAATTTTTATATACTAATTTAAGCCACTTATAGGCTAAAAGAAGCCTATATAGTAAAAAGACTACATAGTACTTTTAGTCTAGTT